>CABHPQ010156552.1:10631-24491 GCA_902168405.1 Peromyscus aztecus | reverse complement strand
CTTCACCTGAGGTTTACACAGCCCAGAGGATCAGCAGGAAACAGTTACAACCACACTTAACCCCTGTGAGGAGATGGTGTAGTATAAAACACGAGGGCTTGAAGTATGAGTCTCAACTTGTCACGAGTGTGCTATGTCAGGAACATTTGAACAGGAATGCCCCCCCTAGGTTCAGACATTTGAACACATCCCTGGTTGGTGGTGCTGTGCGAAGGGCTTTGGGTAGTGCAACCTTGCTGGAGGACTGTGATGGTTATTCTTGGTTGTCAGCGTGACTATATCTGGAATTAACTAGAACCCAAGTGGCTGGGCACACCCGTGAGAGATTTTTCTTAATTAAACCACTTGAAGTGGGAAGACCCAGCTTTAATCCAGATCTTTTGAGGTGGGAAGATCCACCTTTAATCTGGGCCACACCTTCTTCTGGCAGCCTGTATAAAGGACATGGAAGAAGGAAGCTTTTGCTCTTTGCCTGCTTGCTGTGGTTGGCAAGTCCATTCCTTCACTGGCATTAGAGCCTACTTCTTCAGGATTCTGGCATACACTGAAGACCAACCGGGACATCCAGCCTCATGGACTGAAGAACAACTACTGGATTCTTGAACCTTCCATTGATAGACAGCCATTGTTGGACTAGGTGGACCACAGCCTGTAAGCCAACATAATACAGTGTAATATAATAATATAATATAGTATAACATAATATTCATTCTATAAGTTCCCTTCCTCTACAGACCCCTGAGTAACACAAGAAGCGATGTCACGGGAGTGGGTTTGGAGATAAAGCCTTACACCACTTCTGGTTCACCATCTCTGCCTCATGATTGACACTGAAGATGAGAGCTCTCAGCTTCCTGCTCCAGCTGCCATGTCTGCTGCCTGCTGTCAATCATCCCTACCATGGTAGGTTCTTCTGGAACCATAAACTAAATAAAGCCTTCCTTCTATAACTTGCCCTGATCACGGTGCTTTATAACAGCAACAAAGTAATTAATAGACACATTCGTATATGTCCACCATGTGTGTTCTTACCATGCCAGAACCTATCAAATAATTTATAGTCTATATTAATTTCATTGGCTGTAATTCAGCAAGGACTCCTTATGTCTCTTCATATCGTGGCTGCTGACAATCTCCACTCGTAGGGCACGCATTCCATTTCACGTGACACACATTCACAAAATGGCAATGAGAGGGTTAGAGCAGTTGTAGCATTCAAAGAGCGCCCATCTCTGTAGATGAGATGAGGGTGACACACGATAGGCCCCGAGCCACTCAGGACCCAGATATCAATGCAGGTACAGAGGGATGGCAGTGGCAGTCAAGTGACCACATCAAGCATGGGGCCTGTGCTGGGCCAAAGCCCTGGAGACAGTGAAGAACCCATCAGTTAACTGATCCTGTGACATACACACACAGACAGTCTGATGGTGGGTGTGTGGGTGGCACTGCATGGACCCAGGCAAGGTGGTCACCACGTTTGAAGTCTTATGCTGGTTTGTCCGACAGAGTTTTAATGCACCTACACATCCCTGATGTAACTTTTGGGTGGTGCTGTTTTGTTTCACACGCTCTCTCCCTGGGCCACGGTTTACACTAAAGAGACAATGGCTTTTTTTATTTGCACAAACAAGATGTAGGGTTACTTCACCACAGCGTGCCCTCACAGGGGTGCCAACTGCCCTTACCTTTTACAAGGAGGGATCACAGGCCTGCTGTTTCCACCGTACACAGTAAAGAAGACAGTGGGCCAACTGGATTCTACATTGTTGCTCTCCGGGTGTGTGTTTTATGCAATTAAAGGTTTAGAAATAAGCAAAAATGGAACTATCTCTTCATGTCCCACTAAGCACCCAGCCGGGGTTTTGTTGTTGTTGTTGTTGCTGTTGTTGTTGTTGTTTTGGTTTGCTCTGTTGTTGTTCTTTTCTCATCAACATTGTGTCTTTCCTTCCACGTTGACAAGGTCCTCCTCCCCAGCATCCCCCAGGTAGGGGGCCGTTGTGGTTGGTATTTTTTTTTTTACTCTTTATTCTTTGGGGAGCCCACCACCCAGCTCCCAAATAATCACATGGAGACTTATTCTTTCTTTGAATGCCCAGCTTTAGCTTGGCTTGTTTCTAGCCAGCTTTTTTTTTTTTTAACCTTAAATTATCCCATCTACTTTTTGCCTCTGGGCTTTTACCTTTCTCTATTTCTATTTATCTTTTTTCCTTCTTATTCCGTTTGTCTGGCTGTGTGGCTGGCCTCAGAATTCTCCTCTCCTTTTTTCCGCTCCTCCTCCCTCTTCTCTTTTTTTCCTTCTAATTATTCTTTCTGCCCACCAGCCCCGCCTATTCTTTCTCCTTTCTTGCTACTGGCCATTCAGTTCAACTCTTTATTAGACCAATCAGATGCTTTAGACAGGCAAGGTAACACAGCTTCACAGAGTTAAACAGATGCAACATAAAAGACTGCAACATATCTTTGCATCATTAAACAAATATTCTATGGCATAAATGAATGCAACACATTTTCAACATATATTCCACAACAGGCCATAAAGAGTTTAAATTCCAAAATCTCCTCCTTCTTCTATCCCTATTATTCGCAGGTTTGGTCTTTTCATGGTGTCCCAGATTTCTTGGACATTTTGGGTCATGACTTTGTTTAAATTCCAAAATCTCTAAGGAAGTTTCTAACTGCTTCTGTCCAGCAAACTGTTCTGCTGGAGACAGGAGGGGAGTCTCACTATGTTCTCTGAGGGGGTCTTGGAGCTGTCAGGTGGTAGTACTGGAAGAAAATGCAGTCAAGACAACATGTTTCTAATTGGGAAAATGTGATCAGAAAATATCTTCCTAGATCAAGTTCTCAAGATTCATTAAATATAAACCTAATTTATAATTTAAAGTTATATATAAATTTTAAATTAATTAATTTTTATGAATATTTTACCTGCATGTATGTATGTGCACCCCATGTGTAGAGTGACTACAGGGGCCAGAACAGGGCATCGGATTTCCTGGGACTAGAGTTAAAGATCGTTGTGAGCTGCTATGTGGGTGCTGGAAATCAAACCCTCATCCTCTGGGAAAGCAGCCAGTTCTAACTGCTGACCCACCTCTCCAGACCTGTAAACTGTATAAGAACTTAGAAGCTGGGTTTTCTTTCACCTTATTGTATTTAAAAGAAATAGAACAAGGAGTGAGGCCTCCTCTGCTGTAGCCTGGCAATACTGAGCATTGTTCTGGGCTCATTGCTGCGGTGAGTGAGGAGGACTTTTCAGCTGCCCTACCTGGGATGGATGTAACGCATCCCTCATCCTGAAGTCAGGAACCAGGCTGTGTACAACTGTCACCAGAACCCTCTGTAGCCATCTCTGTCCTCTTGACTCCTGCCTGGAAGACTGGAAACAAGGGCATGTGCTTGCCTTATACAGTGTTTCATATGTGAGTCATTGGGAGCATGTTATACCTCACTGTGTTCACAGTCTTGATGGTGTTGTGTTTTGAGATAGAATATCTTTAGGTAGTCCAGTTTGGCCTCAAAGTCGTGATTTTCCTGCTTCAACCCCAAAGTGTACTTTTTCAGATTTTTCAACCCACACTTTCCTGTTTCATCCTTTCTGGGTCCATATTGCAGCCTGTTATACACCTATGATGGCAAATGGCCATTTTTGTTCATTCTCAAGTAAAAAACCAAGGTCAGTGTAGACTTACCCAGGTATGCACATATGGATGCACACACACGTGCACTGTTGGGCAAAGGAAAACATCATCCCTAGCCTCTGAAGTTTAGCTGAATAATGTGTCTAAGATAGATTAATTAGAGAAAACAATACCAGTTTATAACGTGCACAAAGGCAGCCATAAAATACAATTATTCCCATGCTCAGTGGAGCATATTTCAGAAGAGAACATCCTCATTGTCTACAGGGGAAGAGGGGAATGGGGGTGAGGATGCCTTTGAGGGGTCATAGAGGATTACAAAGGAAGAAAGCTGCCCTGGAGACAGACGTTAGTGTGTACCTGAGTCCACAGCTAGTGGTAGAAGACTATCCAGATGTGGTCATATTTCTCAGATGGTCTTTCTAATAGATAATAGACTTCAGAGTGGGGGTGAGAGGTCTAGGTCTCCCTCTGTAGTCAGGACTAGTGAATTCCAAGAGGAGACTCCAGGCTCTTTCAGGGTGAAAAGGACTTTGACTCTGAGGTTGTTATTGTTTTTCTTTTGTTTTTGTTTTTAAGCTTTTAATTTCCATTAGATCCAGTTGCTCAGCATGACAAAAGCTGCCACATTGTGGATATCATTCCCTGACCCCCCAGATGTCTGTGCATATGCACAGTCTCCTTACCATCGCTCACTTGTCCACAGTGAGACATTATCATCTCTTGAGAGCTGTGGCAGTGGGTGCTTCCAAGGCACCTGGCCTATCCCCAGCTGAGTCTGCAGGATACTAGAGAAGGTGGCAGTCACTCGTCCATGTTTGTTGAGCCTTTGTCCCCATGAGAAATGTTGCAATGAAGGCATCTATATCTACCAATGTCGATACCTACTCTGTCTATAGCTGTGGTGGGAGGTTAACATGTCACCCCACTGCTCTGCAGAGGGAGGGCTGCTCCCACCAGTGCAGTCTTGCTGCTCTGTCCTGACTGTGGGGCATTTACCCACCAACCCCACAGCTCCCCAGAGTTTTCTTGAGTGTGAGCAGCAGGAAATATTAGATAGAAGGATTTATATTGTGGAGAATATTGCGGAGATAAACAGATAGAAAATAAAGGATAGCCTCGAGAGGGCCTAGAACCTATTCCAATGGGCCCCGACTGTCTCTACCCCAGGGTTTTTATAGAGACGCCAAGGGGTGGAGCAAAAGACCTCCTCCCCCAGCACAGCCAAGTGCAGACCATCTCAGACACCTGCACTCAGGCCCATGGTCCTAATCATCCTCTATGCGGACCTGCTGGGTAAAGCCACGAGGAACCCGAGAATGGGCTCCCACACCTGGCATTTCTACCTGCAGTAGATGCTTAGGCTGTTTTCAGGGACGGCCTGAGAAATCAGGCATCATGGTACACGTGTAGTCATAGCACTCCCGAGGCTGTGGAGTTGAGTTGGAGGCCAGCCTAGACTACATAACAAGACAGCACATCAACAAATAAAAAGGAACCCCAAAGCAAACACCAAAAATGTGACCTGTTTGGAAGTAAAACAAAAATCTTTTTTTTTCTGTTTTTAAAAAAATACTAGTTTTTAATTATGTATATGTGTGCAGGTATGTGGGTGTGTTCTTGTGAGTATAGGTGTCCAAGAAGTCCAGAGGCATGGTGTCCCCCTGGAGCTGGAGTTACACACAGTCATGAGCTGCCTGATACAGGGGCTGAGAGTAGAACTTGGATCCTCTGCAAAAGCAGCAAGTGCTCTTAACTGCTCAACCTTCTCTCCAGCCCCTGCTTGCGTTTTGGACCTGTGTTTTCTTGCCTGCTGATCTCTTAATCGTCTTTTGATGTGTTTGCTGGCACTGGGCTTACAGGCTATGAATCTGCCCCCAGCTCCACCTATTTTTCTGTGGATTGTTCTTTCTCATTAACCTTGCAAAAATGTGCTGCATCTCTGTGGGAACAGCTTTGTGTTCACTTTCTCAAATCTAGCATGTATCTGCTCATGGGATGTCATCTTTCATCTACAGAAAATCCTACCCTGTCCTTTCCTTTACATTTTCCAATGTATTTCTTTTAGAACCAATAACCTGTTAGTCTTCTACATTAGCTAAGTTCTCCCCATAGGCCCGGAGAGATGGCTGGGGTTAGGAGCACTGACTGCTCTCGCAGAGGACCCAACTTGGACTTCCAGCACCCACATGACTGCTCGTAAGTGTCTAACTCCTGTCCCAGAGACTCCACCACCCTCCTCTGCCCTTGGTGGAAACTGTGTAACTGTGGTGCACGGATATTCATGCAGGTGAATACTCATACCCATAAAACAAAAATAAACCTAAAAAAGAAAACAAAAAACCAAAACCTTTTCATGTAATCTATGGATCTTCTCACTGTTTCCTCCTCCTCCTCCTCCTCCTCCTCTTCCTCTTCCTGGGGAAACTGGTGCTGAGTTATTGAACTCGGTGTTGCTCACAATGAACACTCTACTGCTGGGATATGCTCTAGCCTTCATTATTTTGCCTTTTGTATTTAATTGGTCTACCAGGGATTCCCTTTTGCATGTGGTATGAGTTTGCATGTGTGTTTTGCTGTTGAAGAGCCAGCTGGGCCTGGACATCATTAAACACTTAATTCCTTGGGTGCCCTCTATGTGCTGGACCTTGATTCTTCACTCGGTGTCCCTGGTCTGGTCTGACCCTGGTTCCTACAGCTTGGCCGCATTGACTTACTGTGGCCTTCCGCTAGCTTGTATTTTGGTTTGCTTTCAGTTCCTTAGGCAAATTCTCTTATCCCTCTTGATCTCTTCTGTCGCTCAGTTGTGTGTGTCGGATCTGGGGACCCAACTCAGAATACATGCTGGGCGTGTACTGGACCACCCAGCCGCACCCCGGGCCCTTTCTTAACATTCCCTGTCCGTTCTCGGCATTTGAGCTTCTTTCTCACCTTCGCCTTGACACCCTTCACCTTCCATTAGCTGAGAGGAATTGCACGGACTTGGGCTGGGCTGGGTGGCACACGCCTGTAATGCCGCACGGGGGGGAAGCAGCAGAAGGACTGCCCACAGTGTGAGCGGGCATGGGCCACATGGTGAGATCCTGTCTGCAAACAAACCGAAGAGCATTCCATTAATTTTAGGCTAATTGATACTTTAAATCTTAATGTTATTAAGTTTTCCAATTGAGAAAACGTTTCTTTTCTGTATTCTTTACCGAAACTTCGCAGTTTTCTTTGAATGTCCTGTGATTGTCTTATGAAATAAATTCACTCATTTTTTAATATTCTTCCAAGGAAAAGAACTTTATTTAGTATATGATACTTATCTTAAATTTTCTTTAAACTTAAATTTATTTTTTTATTCTTAGAGAGAGAGAGAGAGAGAGAGAGAGTAGTATAGCCAGAAGTTTTCCTGTGTTCTGCCCAGTCCCACCTGAGCAGCAGCCGTTTTTTTATAAAATAATCACTCAGAGGCTTAATATTAATTACAAACTGTTTGGTCTATGGCTTGGGCTTATTGCTAGCTAGCTCTGACATCTTAAATTAACCCATTTCTATTAATCTATATTTTGCCATGTGGCCATGGTATTACTGGTCTGGTGGCATCTTGTTCCTTGAGTGTGCCATAGGCCAAAACAGCTTCTGTATTAACCAATAGTAGCAACACATAGTCACAGCATACAGAAAGACCATCCCACAGCAGCATGGTGTGTGGGAGGCACGTGTGCTGTGGCTCATATGCAAAGGTCAGAGACTTTGTGGAGACTCTTTTCTCACTCCTGCCAACTTTAAGTGGGGTCCCAGGGGTTAAACTCAGGTCTCTACATCTGCTCAGTGACTGTTTACCTGTTCAGCCATCTCACTACCACCCCCATCTTAAATTTTCTGGTTCACTGTAGAGGGGCTGCTTTTTAAGATTTATTTATTTTTATTTTATGTGTACGAATGTTTTGGCTGCTTGTTGTATGCATGTGCATCATGCATATGAAGTGCCTCCAGGGTCTAGAGGGATGTCTGACTTGTTGGGGAATATTATTTTAAGATGTGTTACTTTTGTTTATGTTGCATTTGTTTAACTCTGAAGCTGTGACACTTTACCTGTCTAAAACACCTGATGGTCTAATAAATAACTGAACAGCCAATAGTAAGGCAGGAGAAAGGATAGGCAGAGCTGGCAGGCAGAGAGAATATATAGGAGGAATCTGGGAGGAGAGATCTAGGAGCAAAAGAAAGGAGGAGGACTTCAGGGGCCAGCCACCCAGCTACACAGCAAGCCACAGCGTAAGAAATAAAGAAAGGTATACAGGAATAGATAAAGGTAAAAGCCTAGAGGCAAAAAGATAGACTGGATAATTTAAAGTTAAGAAAAGCTGGCTAGCAACATGGCTAGCTAAGGCCAGGCATTTATAATTAAGAATAAGCCTCTGTGTGTTATTTTTTTGGGGAGTTGGGTGGTGGGCCCCCCAAAAGAGCAAAAACAAACAACAACACAGACCTTCTGGAATTGAAGTTACAGATAGTAGTGAGCCACCATGTGAGTGTTGAGACTTGAACCCAGGTCCTCTGGAAGAGCAGCCAGTTCTCTTAACCACTGAGCCAAATCTCCAACCCCCATAGCAGACATTTCTTAAACAGCTTTATCAGAACATAAATTCTTTCTAATTAGATATTGGACAATACAATGCTGCTATTTATGCACTTTAATAAAGTGTGTAACTTGGTAACATCCAGTGTGAGCTCCAAATGTTTCCCCATCTGCACCTGTTCGCCCACACCCAGCGACCACCGTTGCTTCCTGAGTCTGTGGTTTACCTGTTTCAGATAGAAATGGAACCACTTGATGTGGCCTTGGTGCTGGCTTCTTCCCCTTAGCCCAGAATTTGGCATTTCATGTGGGCTCAGTCCTCTCTAAACTGTTCTCTGTGTGGCTGGTTTGTTTATCTATTGATTGACTGATGGGGGGTAGAGTCGTGGCTGCCTCAGCTGTATAAAGCTCTTCTCTGTTATCGCTTCTCTTGGGCATTACCTGTGGGTGCATTTGCCGGGCTATAGGAGGCTCTTTGTCTAACTTTTTGATGAAACACCAAACTGTTTTCCACGGTGACTGGATCCCTTTGCAGACCTGCAAGCAATGCCCTGGAAATATATACTATTTTATTTTTCACTTCAAAAAACAAGAATCAAATGTGAGACCTCACAGCTTCAGAATGGCTGTTTTAGCGGTCCTAACTATATAGAGCATATAGAATCATTGAGATATATTGACTTTGGGTCTAGTTAATTTAGGCGTGTGATGTTTTTCATTTTTTAAATAAATTAACTTTTAAACAGAAAGAAAAGAAATACCTACTCCCCAAATGTAAGTAAATAAGATTTAAAAGCTTAAAGCTATTTTTGAAAGACTGATTTACATTGATTTTTATTTTATGTGTATCAGTGTTTTGCCTGCATGTATGTTTGTGCATTATGTATGTGTAGTGTCTGTGGTGGCCAGAAGAGGGCATCAGATCCCCCTCGAACTGAAGTTACAGAGCGTTGTGAGCCAGGTGGGTGCTGGGAATTGAACCAGGGTCCTCTGCAAGAGCAGCCAGTGCTCTTAACTGCTGAATCATCTCTCCAGCCTCAAGTGTTTGTCTTTTAAAGCGGCTGTTTGAGTGGCTGAGTTGAGTTTATGAAAACGCATTACATGAATTTTGGCTTGAGATTATGACAGTTTTCATCTAGGTTGGAGACAGCCCCAAACACGTCTGCCAAGTCGCTTTACATGTTCATGCAAAGTGGCATTCTCAGCACTAGTGATTATAAAATCAAAATATCAATCAACTCTGAAAATTGCTCTGTACCCTGCACCCTCACATATTCAGCCAAGATTTAATTGTTTAAAAGGGAACAAGCTCATCATCTCATTAATGTGCTTATCTGCTTTAATCTTTAATAAGTGGCGAGATCAAATGCACACCAAGAAGTTGTTTCAAAAGAAACGTGTTTACCATTTGTTATCAGGCTATGTTTGATTTGCACAGTTCTTTTATATATTTGCATTCCTGGAGCCATGTAAATCCTCATGGGCAGAAGACTCATAAGCAGGCAAAGGCTCAGAAATCTTGCTTTACCTGACAGCTGTCACTCACATGTTACCTCCTCCTTCTCTGCCTTTCTTCGTTTCCAGACTTGCTTTTTCTCAGTCTAGCTTTGTCAAAGTCAGGCAAGATTCATGCCAGTGGTTTAATATACACAGTGTGACTATATACAAGGAGGTCCTCTCCTGTGGTCCATGTGACAAAGCATTAGTTTCTGTAATACTGATGAGTTTAAAAATCATGATTTTTCTTTACCTTTGCAACAATTTTTAAAAGACTTTTTTGTTTGTTTGTTTTGTCTTTTGTTTTTTGAGACAGGGTTTCTTAGCATAGTCCTGGCTGTCCCAGAACTTGCTCTGTAGATCAGGCCAGCCTCCAAACTCAGGGAACTGCCTGCCTCTACCTCCTGAGTGTTGGGATTAAAATAGTGTGCTACCACTGCCTGGCAAGACATTTTTTTTTTTTCGAGACAGGGTTTCTCTGTGTAGCTTTACGCCTTTCCTGGGACTCACTTTGTAGACCAGGCTGGCCTCGAACTCACAGAGATTCGCCTGCCTCTGCCTCCCGAGTGCTGGGATTAAAGGCGTGCGCTGCCGCCCCTACCGCCGCCGCCACTACCACCACCCCGCTAAGACATATTATTTTTTTTTAAAACAGTGTCCTTTTTTTTTTTTTAAGATTTATTTATTCATTATGTATACAGTGGTCTGCCTGCATGCATGCCTGCAGGCCAGAAGAAGGCATCAGATCTCATTACAGATGGTTGTGAGCCACCATGTGGGTGCTGGGAATTGAACTCAGGTCCTCTGGAAGAACAGCCAGTGCTCTTAACCTCTGAGCCATCTCTCCAGTCCAGACATATTATTTTTAAAATAACATGTGTATATGTGTGTATATCTATGTGGGGGATATATGCATGTGAGTGCAGGTGTCTATGGAGTCCAGAAGAGAGTGTAAGAACTGGAATTTCACGCAGTTGTAAGCTATTCAGTGTGAGTGCTGGGAACTGAACCTAGGATTTTTGCAAGAGCAACAAGTGCTCTTAACCACTGAGCAACCTTTCTACCCGCTCCTCCCCGCTTTTAAGACAGTTTTAAAAGAACAAATATCAATATGAAATATAGTTTACAAGTCTGGTAATAAGCTCTGAAAATGAACTACAATTTGCATTTAACAAAGATCTTACATCTTGTGCTTGGCAGAACAGTTTCACCATTTTTAATTTTATACAAATCCCCTGATAACGAGTCACGTGAAACAATGGAGTCAAAGTAACTCAGATTTCATTTCCTTTTCTTGATCACCATACTCTACCACCGTGTGCTTGGCTTACACTGTGCAAATGCCAGAGTGTGTAACACCACAGCAGTGACCCTCTGCCATATGCAGATAGCTGGACTGAGTCCAGCCAACCACACATGTGCCTGGTAAAAGACCCAGTGTCAAGGACAGACAGCGGGTGTCAAGTGTGCAGGGCCTGTGCAACACAGGGAGTCCTCCATGCTGATTCCACTTGGGACTCAGAGTTTATAAAACAGGGAGTTAAATCACACTGTGCCCTGCAAACCCAGCAATTGCCATCGTCTTCGGCTTCCATGAATAAAGAGCTCAGAGGTCATTGCCTGCATTCTACAGTGCCCCAAACCAAACAATGTTGAGTTTTCTTCCAGTTCTCCAAGAACCGAGAATGTAGGTAAGAGGGCAAGCCGTGGGTCCGAAATCTGCACAGATGGGTGAGTAAGAAGTGCTGCAGAGTTAGCACCCCCCCCACACAAGGCTAGGCTAAAGGAACTAGTTCCCAGCACCTCAGCACATGGCCTCCTGGGAAAGAACAGTACTGAATATAGAATTACTTAATTACTTTAGATGAAGTCACATTGAAGCAGAGCTGAGCCCTCCACCCAGGATGAAAGGTGTCCTTGTAGGAAAAGAAGAGACACAGGACAGAGTGGGGCGGGGAGGGGGGAGTTCTGTGTGACAAAGGAAGCAGAGGCCAGGTGGTCACAGCTGCAAGCCAGGGCCAGTCAAGATGCACATTCCCACTGGAAGCTGGGAGAAGGTGAAGGACTCTCTCCCCAGAAGGACTCTCTCCTCGTGCCTCAGAAGCAGTGAGGTCCCATGCACAACTGCCTCTATGGACTTCCAGCTTCAGGGTTTCAAGTGCATGCATTTCTGCTTCCAGCTGCTTGATTTGCAGCATTCTGTTACTGCAGTCCTGAGAAATAGAAACAGAAACCCAGAGTGGAGACTATGGACCAGCAAAAACATGGCCAAGGTCAGCTTAGCCTGGGCAGAGACTGTGGACCATTGGAAACACAGGGCATTCTGATGTCTCGCTGGAATTGAAGGTGGGACTCTCCTAAGTCACAGTCATGGGTAAAATCCCCACACTTTGATGTCCAGGAAGGCCACTGTTTTTCATGGTGATGAGCCATAAAAATGTTTACCTTGTGGCCTGGCAGGGTGGCAAAGGCCTATACATCCAGGGCTTGGGAGCCTGAGGCTGGATTATAAGTTCAAGGCATCTGGGCTACAAAAGAGACTCTGTCTCAGCAAAACAAACACAGTCTTGTGCCTTTGACAGGGGGAGGAAAATAGTAGCCATTTATAAACCCACCTAATGCATTCTCAAAATGGAAGCCGGCTCTGTGGGGGGTGTGCCAGACTGTAGCCTTGAACACAACAAAGCCAGCCTTCCAGCCCCAAAACCTGGCTTCCTATCTCACCTAAGCTGGAAAGAGGTCAGAATTTTTTCAGAAAGACCTCTGATGCCATTACCCAGGGACATCCACCCAGAGACAGTTTCAGTTATGGGAATATAGGCCTCCTATGCCTACCTCGTCCCCCCACACTAAGCAGGCTCTAGCCTGGGATCAGGGGTTACAGTTGAAAGATCTTCAAGATACAGACTCTGTTTCAGAAGTGCTTTGGGGGCGGTGAGATGCCTCAGTGGTGCTTGCTGCCAAGTTTGATGACCTGAGTTCTATACCTGGATCCACACAGTGGAAGGAGAGAATTGACTCCCACAAATTGACCTCTGACCTTCTACATGCCCCACACATGGTACAATGTACAACCACACATATACATACACTAAATAAAAAAATCCCCAGAGAAACACAAGATAAAGAGGAATCAAAAGAACAGGGTGGCCAGGTGTGGAGGCACACACCTTTAGTCTCAGCACTTGGGAGGCAGAGACAGGAGGATCTCTGTGAGTTTGATGCCAACCCAGTCTACATAGTGAGTTCCAGGACAGTCAGAACTACATAGAGAAACATTGTTGAGTCAGAGAGAGAGAGAGAGAGAGAGAGAGAGAAGAACTGAAGCCTCAGAACGATGGTTTGAATGAAAATGCTCCCCATAGGCTCCTAGGGAGTGGTAGCACTGTTGGAGGTGTGGCCTTGTTGGAGAAACTGTGTCACTGGGGATGGGCTTTGAGGTTTCAGAGGCTCAAGCTAGACCCAGTGTTACTCTCTTCCTGCTGATCTGTATATAGAACTCTCAGCTACCTCTCCAGCACCATGTCTGCCTGTATGCCTCCATGATGAGAATGGACTAAACCTCTGAACCTGTAATCCAGCGCCAATTACGAGCTTTCCTTTGTTAGAGTTGCTGGTGCCATGGTGTCTCTTCACAGCAATAGAACACTGACTAAGACACTCAGCAAATGTTAAACACAGCTCAGTTCCTAGCCAGGTTCCCATAAAACTAAACACTAAACTCCACTCCTGTTAGCCAATACCTCATGTCTGGCTTTCAGCAAAAAGTTTCAAAATATCCTAAAAGGAAAAAGCATAGTCTGAAGGATGAAGAAAATACCCAGACAGGACATGACTCAGGTGGCTGACCTGGGAGCCAGAACAGACTGAATTTGTAGAGATTCTGAGCTGACAGCCGACAGCAGCCAAGAGAAGGAGCAGTGTGATGGGAGATCTCAAACACCAAAAACAGGATGCTAGAAATCTATAAACGTTAAATGACAGATGTCCTCAGTGGGTAAAACACAGACTGGATGTGGCCAAAGGTCAACAGCAACTCTGCAACTGAAGAGGGGAAAAGAAAACAGACTAGACAAACAGAATACAGTGGCTAGGAGCTTCAGACGGTCCATCCGGTAGGGCACGCCGCACTGCAGACGGTCCATCCGGTAG
>CABHPQ010156551.1:11654-24101 GCA_902168405.1 Peromyscus aztecus | reverse complement strand
TGTCCAAAATGAAAGGATGACTTGCTATTCTGAGAGTAAAAAATATTTTGGTAACAATTTCCCACTTTGATAATATCTACTGAAAATGACCCATTTAGCAAGTCTCTGGCTATTTTCAAAATAAAACTTCAGAAAATGTTATATAATACTTAGGCTTGGATTTCTTGTGAGCCACTTTAATATAAGAAGAAGAAAAGAATATGAACTCAATTCCTCATCACCACACTTTCATCTTTATTTCATGATCACTCAAAAGACCAGAGTAGTAGACAGGTAAAAATAAATATAAAATAAATATAAAATAAAAATAAAAATAAAGAAAAGAAGTTAGTTTTAGGACCTGGAAATCCCAGTTCAAAGGAGTAACTGACTATGTCACTTCAGCAGAAGCTCCTAGGAAACCTACATACCCTACAGTTTCAGTGGATTATGCAAATGCAGTATTTTTATCTGTAAATTTTCCAAATATCTTAAATGTTAAAACATTTTATGAGACAACAGTTTGCAATCTCTTATTTCTGTCTGGAATAAAGAATCACAAACCAGTTTAAAAGAGGCAAAAATACTATTGATAAATAATTAGTAGAATAATAAGTTCTCCTTACATTTTAACCTAAGCCTCCCCGCCCCACACAGGGTCTCACTATGTAGCCCTCAAGAGCCTGAAAGGTAGGTAAACAAGGCTGGTCTCAAACTCACAGGGATCTGCCTGCCTCTGGTACAAGTGAAGTACTGGGATTAGAGATGTACCACCACACCAGACCAGTCTTCCCATAGCAGTAACAGAATAAAGCAAGACTCCTCAAAATTAACTTTAGCTGATAACCACTACAGACATACCTCAGCTATCAAAACTATCATTCATTATACCCTAAGACAGATGCCAACACACTGGCAAACTCTAAGTAATCCATTGTTGAAAATTCTAAGTATAATGTAGACAAGCAGAAGCAGCACATACAGTGAGGAGTAACTCCAAGAGTCCCCAAACTCAGGAGCACCTTCCTCACAGTCCAGTCTTCACTGGCTCTTCTTTCGACAACCAGAAACCCAGATATTTGAAGCATTTTGAAAGTAGACCATCTCCTAAAAGGAGCTTCTATTTGCAAAGCAAAAGTCATTTTAGTGACTATATTAGCAAGGACCATCTGACAGAAGGGCAAAGCACATCTGTCTAAATTAGGCTCTTTTCTGGGGAAAATATATTTAAAACACTGTAAGATTTTTAAACCTGGTGGTCACTGAAAACAAACATTCCTCTCTCTGCTCTTATTTCATAGTTAAGCTCCTAGCAGCTTGCTTTCCTAACTACGGCACTTACTGTTAGGAGCAAGCCAGTAAGGACTCTAGGCCTGACAGCCAGTGAGTACACCAAAAGTTTACAAAGTGTATTCTTCCAAATGCACCACAAGTACAGGTAATTGAACCTATCTGCAGCTACTGTTGCCTCTGTTTACAATTGTATCTTAGTGTGAACGTCTAAGCATTCTCTCTAGCTCAAAGCAGGAAATAGACCTGCAGATGTATCAAATGGGCCCGTCCTTCAGTTACTCCACTCACTGTCCCACAACACACCATCGTCTCAAGAATATGCCCTTTCATCTCTTCTGAACATTTTCATTTGGCCCCAAGTTTATCAATATTTTCTTTTAAGTTCTTTTCCAAACTCCTTCTTCTAGTTTCAACATTAAGCAATTAATTATAGAGAGTGTACTTCATAGTTAGTGCTAACTAAACTTAAAGAGCCTACAGTTCAACTCATGTTCAATGCCACGATCATTTAGGCAGAAGACAGTGGTACAGTTTCAACTCACAAATCTTAGAAACTAAAAATGCTTTGCATGACACATCATCAAGCTAGCTTTAGCACAAACTTGTAACTTTAAAATAAGTGACATTATGAAATACAATAAGCTGATATCTACTGAAGACTCACTCCCCATCCTTGTCCTGGCTACCTTTCAGACCACACTGAACCCTCTCAGTAACACTGTGACAGGTACAGCCACCATTCTTAACATCACACACATAAAAATAAAAGTAATAATAATAATAATAATAATAAATTAGACACTTGGCAGCTGAATACCTGGGAATAATCTAATTCAAAAGAAAAACAGACCATACAGCACAGCTGTGGCACTCAATGCTGTATTTCTACGCAGTTCTTATTAATACTTATTTACTTGATGAAAACTATTTTCATTTTGCAATTAGTGATAAACACCCACCTTTTTTTCCCTGTGTATGATCTAGAATGAAGGTGGCTTGTAGTGATACAAAGGTACAGAAAGGCTTTATTAAAATTTTGGAACACGCAGAATATTAAAAAAAAGTCATGAAATACCATTTGAAAACACATGCTTAAAAAGACCAATCTGGCTCCCTCAGCTGCTTGGGAGCAGGTCGTCTTTGAAAGCAGCAGTACAGGCATTTCTCACATCAGATACTGATCCCTCTTTTTACCTGCTTTATGTGTTTAGCCTTTTAAGAATTTAACTCGGGGCTGGAGAGATGGCTCAGAGGTTAAGAGCACTGGATGCTCTTCCTGAGGACTCAGGTTCAATTCCCAGCACCCACGTGGCAGCTCACAACTGTCTATAACTCCAGTCCCAGGGGATCTAATACCCTCATACATGTAGGTAAAACACCAATGAACGTAAAATAAAAATAAAATTATTAAAAAAAAGAATTTAACTTTCACCAACATAATAGATTATAACTAATTTCATTACCCTAGGGAAAAGTGTTTAGTTACCTAAATTCACATTAATCTACCATTAATCTATCACTGCAGAAAAATAGCAGTGATACAGAGAACACGACAAAAGCATATTAATCACAATCTTTTCAGTTACACACTATTTGTCAACAGCAGTGATTAGTCAGGGTTCTCTAGAGTCACAGAAGTTATGGAATGACTCTCTCTCTCTCTCTCTCTCTCTCTCTCTCTCTCTCTCTCTCTCTCCTTCCTCCCCTCCCTCCCTACACACACACACACACACACACACACACACACACACACAGGAACTTATTGGAATGACTAACAGGCTGCAGTCCAACAATGGCTAGTTATGAATGGAAAGTCCAAGAATCTAGGAGCTGCTCAGTCCCACAAGGCTAGCTGTCTCAGCTGGTGTACTGGGATCTCAAAGAAGGAATGGATGGGCTGATGGAGGTAGGACAAGCAGGCAAAGAACACCCTTCCTTCTTCCATTGTCCTTATATAGTATTCCAGCAGAGAGTGTGGCCCAGATTAAAGGTGTACCTTCCAGCTTCTGAGTCTGGATTAATAATAATAATAATAATAATAATATCCGGATCAAGGCTATACTGTCTTCCTGCCTCAAGATCTGGATCACAATTGTGTCCTCCAAATCTGGATTATAGTTCATTCCAGATACAGTCAAGTTGACAACCAGGGATAGCCATCATAAGCAGTAACTTTAACATTCATTGATACACAAAAGGATTAACTTGTCCATAGAATTTAGATCTCCAAACCAAAATTGACAGCTTATTCTTCTAGTAAATAAACAAATTAAGTGGCTTAATAATAAAATGCCATCCCAAGGGGGCACTCGGGGGATGCAGTGGTTTGCATCTCTGATGGCGTCCGAGTCCCACTCTTAGTGGCTGGCTTCATGTCCTCAGTTGCAGAGAAGGTGCTCCAACTGTGTTCATGATCCTTGCCCATTTCCCAGAAACAGTGTCAACAGTGACTAGTGAGAATGACCTAGGTCCTCCAGAAACTAAGAGAGAGAAGTGTTCTGTCAAATAAATACAAGCAGGACGTGTCAATTCTAAACAATCTGATCATGATCCTCTTCACACAGTCATACTACTTAGTGAGGGTCCAGAGGGTATGGTTCACCAACACCACTATGGTGATATTTTACTTGTGCTGCAATGTGATTTTATGTGTATGTTAATAAATAAAGTTGCCTGGGGATCAGAGCTAAAAGCAAGCCATTTAGCAGAAGTACAGTGGTGGTGGCACACGTCCTTAATCCATTCACATGGCAGGCAGAGTCTCTGTGTAGTCAAGGATACAGGCAAGCATGGTGACCCGAACCTTTAATCCCAGTACGAACCATAGAGACCTGGAGGTCTGTATAGACAGGCAGTGACGAGGAAATCATGTGGTTGGGTTTAGAACCAATGAGAAGGTAGAACAGAAAGGCAATAAAAAGACAGGTCACACAGAAGAAGGTCTCTCTCTCAGGGGAAGAGACGGCAGTGACTGGTAAGCTAAAGGTAGTCTTGGGCTTCGCTAGTGCTCTGATCTCCTAGGCTTTAACTCTGTATTTGACTCTGCATTTCTTATTTACTAAGACTATTTAGAATTTCATCTACACACCACACTAAAAGAAAGCATGAAAATCCAGTCAACTGGTGAACATTCTTCACTTCATGATGACTGGATGCTTATAGCCCACATTGGTGCTAACACAAGAGGGATCATCTTCTTTTGCACATGTGTTGAGGAAGCCCAGCGCAACCAGTCATGGGAGGTCTTCTGATTGAAGATTATGTGTAAATTCATGACAAGGTTTCAAAACTGTACTCATCTCCCCAAAGCAATGAATTTTGTACACATGGACAATATACACTGTATCTTTTTGCTATTAAATAGCAAAATGGGAATATGCTAATTGCTTGCTTTAAAAAACACAGAAGTATTATATGACAATATACATAACCACCCTAAATATTTATTCCAAACTGGGGCAAGAAATGACCGGCAAGAGACAAGCAGACAATAATATATTTAAATACATGAAAACAGCACTATCAACAAGGTACTACATGGCCCTCTAGTGTTCAATGAAGAAAGTTAAACGATTACATGTCTTACTGCCAAGATGACTTTCTCCAATTTACTAAAAACACTGCTAAATATATCAATGTAAGACTCCTTAAAAACTGAACATTCCCATCTCTTTTGTAGTTGTTGTACTTTCTTTTGAATTACTATCTATATGCTGAGTATACAGCAAAAGAATTCTAAAATGTAGGCTGGGAAGGCAGGGCAGAAGTAAAAATACTTCAATACAGTTCCAACCCAATTCCCAGCAGTTACTTTGTAGTAACTGCTCCAACACTTATATGGAAAGGCAGAAGACCTGAAAGAGCCAATATAATACTGAAGAACAAAACTAGAAGACTGACACTATCCAACCTCAAGTCTTTTCATAAATCAAGAGAGCACTGTTAGGAAACAGATAAATACAATATAATTGAGGGCCCCAAAACAGACCAATGTAAATGCAGTCAACTGATCTTTGACAGTGCAAAAGAAAAGTCAGTCTCCCATAGATGGTACCACAACACCTGGACCTCTACATACAGATAGATGATGGTCAGCATCATCATCATCATCCATAGACCTTACACCCTTTTCAAAAATTTTCTTAAACAGACTGCAAACATACATGTAAAGTCAACAACTATCAAACCCCCAAAAAGTGACAAGAGAAAACCAAGGCAGATAGCCTCAATATTTTAGTTACCAGGTAAAAGGCATCACCCATGAAAGAAGTAATTGATAAAATGGACATCATTAAAATTAAGCAGTGTTCTGAAAGGCACTATCAATAGAAAAAGAAGACAAGCCATAAGCAAGATGAAAATTCTTGTAAAAAAACATCCGGGGGCCGGAGAGATGGCTCAGAGGTTAAGAGCACTGGCTGCTCTTCCAGTGAACCTGGGTTCAATTTCTAGCACCCACATGGCAGCTCACAACTGTCTGTAACTCCTGTTCCAGGGATTCTGGCACATTCACACAAATATACATGTATGCAAAACACCAATGCACATAAAATAAAAATAAACTTTAAAAAATCCAATAAGTAACTTATTGAAAATCATAAAACTCTAAACATCCAATAAATAGCTTACTGAAAACTCTAAAAACAGCATTGTTAAGAAAAAATCTAATTTGAAAATGAGCAAAAGATCTGAAAAGATATCTCCCCAAAGAAGATGTATTTATGGTAAGTATATACCTGAAAATATGTTCACTATCATACACCACTGGAGAAATGTTGATGAAAACACTGAAGAAATGCATCACATCTCAGAAGAGCCCCAAGTGCAGAGCACTGAGAATGCCAAGCACCAGCAAGGACAGACAGAGCAACCTCCTTCACTGCCAGTGAGAATGCAAAAACAACAAAGTCAATAGAAGACACTCTGGCAATGTCTTACAAAAGGAAATATACTGCTATAGTACTCCTCATCTGCAGCTTTGCTCATGGTTGCCAAAATCTGGAAAACCAAAATAGTCTCTATTAGGTGAGTGGATAAATAAATGGCAGCCCATCCAGACAAAGGAGTATTATTCAACCATAAAAATAAGTGAACGTTCAGGCCTTGAAAATACACTAAAGAAATTTAACAAAAGCTAAAAGAACTGCATCCTCTATGATTTCAATTATATGGCACTTTAGAAAAGGGGACACTGGAAACAGTGAACAAACTGGTGGGTGCCCTGGGTTGGGTGGGTGGAGACGGAATAGGCTCATCTTGAGGATTTGTAAGACAGTAGAAACTATTTTATAAAGTACTACACTGGTAAATATGTCATTTCACGTTTGTTCAAACCCACAAAGTACATAACACCAGAAGTGAAGCCTAATGTAAATTTGGCTTCTGGCTTATCATTTGTAAGACATGTATCATTCTGGTGAGGGGGTATACTGTGGGGCATGATACATGTGGGTGGAGCTAAGCAGCATCTGGGAACCCTCTGTGCTCCCTCTCAAAGTCCTTTAAAAAACAAGTTTATTAATTTTAAAAATGACAAAGAATGGCTAGTGCAGGAAAGTCTCCCACAGAAACCATCTCCCCAAATCTGGAGGATCCTGTGGAGTGTAAGGCATTTCTTCCTACCACATACGGGTGGGGTGACTACAGAGATGAAACATGAAGTCAAAGTTCGTAGGAAGACTTCATGCTAATGGAGCATAATTTCAGTGGTGCAGAGAGGGAAAGTTCCTTTCTAAGAGACCATTGTTTAAACTGGCTACCAAATGAACTGTCTGTAAGCACTATTGGTAATTCAAGGACCTACAGTGGCCTAAACTATGCAAAATATGTACTCATGTGGTCAAAGACTGGCAAATTAATATTATAAAAACAAATCCACAAAAAAATAGCTAATAGATCAGAGTATGCCTGAGAGGTGATAAAAACAATTTTAATATAAGCCCTAATAAAGCTGCCATAGGAGCAGAGATTTAGTTGGGGTAATACTGGGGACCTGAAAACAGATGTTAAGGTTTATGGGTGATTTCCTGGCCTGTGGACCCCAAACTTGGTATTATTGTTTCACTGTACATTCCTATTTGAAAGGAGTTACAACCTGGACTGAAAGTGGGGCCTCAGCTCCAATGCCAGCTCTGCTACTGACCTTACAACCAGGAGAACTGTTCACGTGTCATCTCAGACATGAGGCTGACCACTAAAGACTGCCATAACCAGCAAGAATATACACATCAGGAAACTAGCAGTGTTCCAAACAGAGGAACGGGGGTTCAAGAAACGGTTTCTTATCTGTTTTTGTTTGCTTGAGACAAGGCTCTTCTATGTTGCCCAGCCTGGTATTGAACTTGTGGGCTCAAGCGATCCCTAGGAGGAGAATACAAAGTAGGTGGGACTAAAGCAATGTGTCACATGACTGGGTGTCACTATTACAGCTATCACCATTACTGATGCCATCTTCCATTGGACTGTAAGGACAGACGATGGTTTGGGCAATTGCCCCTCAGCAGCATCACACTGATGCAACTTATTCAGAAAAACAACCAGGATGGTATCCTGTATGTATCATACATCCAGTATGATAGAAGTCTTCTATTGAAAGGGCTGTTAATACTCTAGATAGAAATACAATGGCCAAAAAGAATGAGAGCTCAACCTAAAGAACTATCTAAAAATATAAAGCTACTTCAAGCTGATTGGAGTAGTCCCTAATGATGACCTTGCACTTGGAGCTGATGATCCCAACAGTTTCCTCCATTTCAGATTCTAATACAGAGTAGTTAAAAACTAGGGCAGAAAAGCTAAGTAGTTTACTGCATTAACAGATAGATCTAAGTAAATGGGGAGTTGGGAGCAGGAAAGAAAAGGGAAAATACTTTGCCCTTCCTGAACATTTCAGAACTATTTTGAAAGACAGATTCTCAAACTGTTATTCCTATTTGAAAGGAGTTCAAATTAAATGAAAGAATGTTTCATGGTGTGATGGCTGGAACAAGAATGGGCCCCATCAGCTCATATATTTGAATGCTTGGTGCTAGTTGCTAAAACTGAGAAGGAATAAGAGGTGTGGACTTGTTGGAGGAGATGTGTCACTGGAGGTTTCAAAGGCCCAAGCCTCTTTTTCTCTTGAACCCCTGCTGGTGATCAGATACTGTAAGCTCTCAGCTGTTGCTCCAGCACCATTCCTGCCTGCCTGCCACCTCGATCTCCACCATGATGGTCATGGACTCACCCTCTGAAACTGTAAGCAAGCCCCCAATTAAATGCTTTCTTTTATAAGTTGCCTTGGTTATGGTGTCTCTTCACAGCAATAGAAGAGTAACCCATGGAGAGCCTAAAGCTGTCAGGGACACCCTGAAGAATTTGTTTAAGAAACCACATACTAAAAAAACAGTTTCAGCTGGAGAAATGGCTCAGTGGTTAAAAGCATCTACTCCTCTCCTAACGAATCTGACTACTGTTCCCAAAATCCATGCCAAGCAGCTAAGGACTGTCTAACTCCAGCTCCTGGGGATCCAATACCTTCTTCTGAGTTCTGGGCACCCACAATGCACATGGAACACATATGCAAACGTCAATAAAAATAAATCTTTTCAAAAAGCCTCAAAGACAAGAAAATACAGCACCATACTAGCTGTCTTCCTCCAGCAATGAACTCAACTGATCTGGCTAGAATGCGCCAGAGATCTGAATGCACCTGAGATGTGGGACCTCATCACACCCAGACAGAAAAGCCGCCACTCTCGCCACAACACTCGGTGACGTTTACGGTTCCACTTCTCTCCTTCCTTTAAGAACATATGCCAGTTCTTGGGAGGGACTTTTTAATCTAACCCTCTACTATGCATTATAAAAGTTATTCAAAATAAATGGTTTCTAGTAGTTATGTCTATTTTTTTTCTGATACTAATAAATGCTTGCTATAACAAGACTGGAAAATGTATTTAAGAAGAATATTGAGATTATCTATCAAACTAAAAATGAAATTCATCCTGAATATTGTGTGCTCATCCTGCATACCATCTTCTTTATCAAAAAAAAAAATTGAAAAGATTGCCCTTGTAATTACACATAAAAAGCGATCTGACTCAAAAACATCTTGGGATGTTCCAGAAGTTTATCATCTGTACTCAAAGTTTTAAAATTCCCTGTTCTGTTTCTGTTTTTGAGACAGGGTCTCCAGGCTAGCCTAGAGAGATACCTCTGCTTCCCAAGTACTAAGTAAAGTCCCCCATTCTATAGGAAGGATATCTTTAGTTTACAGAGGAAACTTAATTAAAATAATCCTTTCATTATTTCAGTGAAGATACAGATTGAAAAATAATCTGATTCACACCAGATCTAAAATGTATTTAGAGTAATTATAGTTTGAAACAATGTTAAATATTTTTAAAACTCCATTAACAGAGAATAATTAGAAACTTACCATAAGTCGAATTTACTTTGTCAATCAAATGTAAGCCTTTCAAGGCATTTGAACAGAAACTTTATAGTTAAAGACTGGAAAAGGTATAGATTCACTAACAAATTCTACCACAAGTTAACAGCATATGCCTATTCATTGCCAAGATCTTCTTTTTATTGAAGCCCGGTTTATTAAGTTCAACTACCATAACTTTTGTCTATTAGTGGTGATACAATGACTGAACACTAAAGATCACGTATGGTGATATTTTATTTGTGCTGAAATGTGATTTTATTTGTATGTTAATAAATACAGTTGCTTGGAGATAAGAGGTCATAGCCATTAAGCAGAAGTCTGGCAGTGGTAGCACATGCCCTTAATTCAATCACATGGCAGACAGAGTCTCTGTGTGTTCAAGGAGAGAGCCAAGCATGGTGACACACGCCTTTAATCCCAGTACAAACCATAGAAACCTGGAAGTCTGTACAGACAGGCAGTGACGAGGAAATCATGTGGTTAGGTTTAGAACCAATGAGAAGGTAGAACAGAAAGGCAATAAAAAGATAGGTCACACAGGAGAAGGTCTCTCTCTCAGGGAAGAGATGGCAGAGACTGGTAAGCTAAAGGCTATTTGCTCTGGTCTCTTGGGCTTTTAACTCGGTATTTGGCTCTGTGTTTCTTATTTAATAAGACCATTTAGAATTTCATCTACAATCATGTGGGGGGGGTATGCTGGGATGGGGTGGAGTGTGTGTGTGTGTGAGTGTGAGTGTGTGTGTGTGTGTGTGTTATAGAGAATAGATTGCATTTTAAAGGATAGATACAGATAAAACCAGGTCACACGCCTATGAAAACTGCTAGATTAAACCAACCTATATATTTTAAAATTAATCTTGATTTCAAAATTTAAGTCAAAAGATATGTCACTTTGGGAGAGAGGTTATGCTTTTGGTTCCACAGGAAATGATGGATTCATTCTGGGTTAAGGAAAATCAGGTTTGTTGGAAGAAGACCCCCTGAAATCCTGGCTATAGACAAGAAAATAAATCTATGAAAACTACAAAACACATAACATATATTTTATCTGCTTAAACACATAACAAAAAAATCACCTGGCTGAATTGTGTACAGTGCACAGTCTATACTTATATTAATACAAATATGTATGTTACCTTTAAAAGTTTGCTTATTTTCAGAGCAAGGAAACCAGACACCAGTAAAAACTGAAAGGCCCAGGTGATCCAACATCCAGAACAGCTTCAAGGCTGCTGACTGAGATGATCCAGCCTCATAGAATACTTCAGTCAGGACTTGACTATAATCCTGAATTTTCTCAGGGTCCCCCAAAGATTACCAGTGTCCCCAGTCAACAGGAAGTAGTTTTGAGAACTATGCCCACATTCCCAAAAGATGGATTACAGATGTTTGTCTTTGTTTGGGGAGGGGGGGTTGCAAATTATTATTGGTCATGGCAAAAACAAAACAAAACAAATAACTAGCAAAAGGAATTAGATTCAAAGATCTCTTTCTAAAGAAAACAAGAGAGGATATAGAAATGATAGGATAAGAGGCACAATGATAGGATAATAAAGTACATTATTGAATATACTTTAATCCAAAAAAACTATTACTCTTAAATATTTTACATTAGTATTGATTTTTGTTTACTGATAAAAATTTAAAGTTAACTTGGATATACTGTATGTATATTTCTACTTTTGTTTAAGTTATTGTGCTTATACAGCTCATTTAAAAATGTAATGTATAATTAAAAAATACAGGTTAATAGTCATTTATAATAGTCAAACTTTAGTCATGTTTGGTATGTTTTCAAGGTTAAACAGATATATTCAGATAGAGATATGGTCTTCAAACAGTTCGAAAACCTCCAGAATATGGCATTTAATAAGTTTAATAACCTAAGGCTTTTCATGACAGTGAGACATGTCTGCTACTTCAGAGAAGATGGCATCAAAGAAACTCTGTAAGGATTTTGTTTATTTATGGCAAAAGCTAGCCATGTGGGCAAAGAAACTGCCCTTGCCTCAACTGCTGACAGTTACTGTCCAAACTGGACCAGCAGGACACAAGAAAGGCGACTGCTAAACTTTGCCAAGATAGTTAGGACAGTCCTGCTGTGGGATGTTCTGTATGGCAAATGTGTTACTAATAAAACACTGATTGGCCAGTGGCTAGGCAGGAAGTATAGGCGGGACTAACAGAGAGGAGAAAAGAAAGAACAGGAAAGCAGAAGGGAGTCACTGCCAGCCACCACCAGGACAAGCAGCATGTAAAGATGCTGGTAAGCCATGAGCCATGTGGCAAGGTATAGATTTATAGAAATGGATTAAGTTAAGATATAAGGACAGTTAGCAAGAAGCCTGCCACGGCCATACAGTTTGTAAGCAATATAAGTCTCTGTGTTTACTTGGTTGGGTCTGAGCGGCTGTGGGACTGGCAGGTGACAGAGATTTGTCCTGACTGTGGGCCAGGCAGGAAAACTCTAGCTACAAATGGCGCCAGAACGTGGGGCAGGAATTTCCACTTAAAACCTGAGAAAGCATAAAAAGAAGATTCTAAAACGGAGCTAAAACAGCTTCCTAGTTGTCTCTCTCAAGTTAGCCGCAGCCTGCAGGCTTGAGCTACTGTATGGCAGGTTGCTGGCGTGCGTGTTTGACCAGCAGTATGGCGGGAATGAGGCCTCTGCAAGTGGCACATTAAGCTGTGTCATGGATTTAGCCTTCGCTAGTACAAAACAAAACAAAACAAAACAAAAC
>CABHPQ010156551.1:0-11554 GCA_902168405.1 Peromyscus aztecus | reverse complement strand
TTCACAATAAGACAGATTCAGATGGAACAAGACTTTAAATGCTTTAAAATGTGTGTAAAAATGTACGTAGGCTTCAAAGAGAGAGAAAAAGAAATATATACAGTTATATAAAGAAATAGTTTTGAAAAATGAAGTCTTTAAAGAGATAGTAAAGGTAGTATAAAATATAAGCCACGTAAAGATGGATATCACACAGAGAATCTGCATTGTGTTGTCTTTGGGATTCTTAACTGCAGAGAGATATTTGATTGTAAAGGAAGCTGAGTTAAACCAATATGTATATTTTAAAGATACCTTGACTTCAAAATTTGGATGTAAAGATATGTTGCTTTGGAAAGGAAGCTCTGATTTTGTTTCCACAGAAAGCCAGAGGCTATGGGTTTGTTCCAGATTAAGATACATCAGGTTTGACCAGCCAAGACCACCTGAAAGGTCTCCGATGACACCATGGCTCAGATGATCCAACATCCAGAACCATTTCAAGGCAACTGGCTCAGATGATACACCCTCACGAACTACTCCACAATCCTAAAATTTTCTTTGTGTCCCCAGATACAGCGCCCCCCCCCTCAAGCAGGAAGCAGTAAGAGAAGCTACGCCCAAATTCCCAAATTATATGTAATTTACTTTAAGGTTAAAACCTTCCTTTTTGAAAAAAAAAAGGGGGGGAAGTGCTGTGGGATGTTCTGTATGGCAAATGTGTTACTAATAAAACACTGATTGGCCAGTGGCTAGGCAGGAAGTATAGGTGGGACTAACAGAGAGGAGAAAAGAAAGAACAGGAAAGCAGAAGGAGTCACTGCCAGCCACCGCCAGGACAAGCAGCATGTAAAGATGCTGGTAAGCCATGAGCCATGTGGCAAGGTATAGATTTATAGAAATGGATTAAGTTAAGATATAAGGACAGTTAGCAAGAAGCCTGCCACGGCCATACAGTTTGTAAGCAATATAAGTCTCTGTGTTTACTTGGTTGGGTCTGAGCGGCTGTGGGACTGGCGGGTGACAGAGATTTGTCCTGACTGTGGGCCAGGCAGGAAAACTCTAGCTACACAGTCCTTCAGAATTCCCTGCTTCACAGGAAAGTCTGTCAAATATGCTAGGCCTGTAGGCCAGAGTTGAGTGTCCCAATGTTGCAGAGGAACTTTGGGTGACTGTCCAGGCAGCCTGAGGTCCCTGCCATTAGGTAACATCTCACCCTTCTGGGGTCTTTGTTGAAGACTAGATAGTTATAGTTTTCTTTAGTTAAGATAAAAGATAAATTAGATATAAAATTTTAAACTCACCAAGATAAGATAGATAATAGAGTATTTCCTCTAATTTTGCCAAATACAAATGGACTGGACATTGTAACTGTAATTCTTACTTGATAACTGCTTTTGTTGTATATAATTTTACTATGTTAAAGTTAAAACCTTCCTTTTTAATTAGACAAAAAGGGGGGAAATGTGGTGGAATAATCCTTATATACACTGTGAATATGTATTACTCTCATTGGTTAATAAAAAGTTGATAGGCCAGTAGCCAGGCAGGAAGTACAGATGGGACTGCCAGAAACAGAAGACTCTGGGAAGAAGAAGGCCGTCAGAGGAGACGTCAGTCAGCCGCTGAGCAAGCAGGATGTATAAAAAATGAGGTAACAAGTCATGAACCACATGGTAAAGCATATATAGAAATATGAGTTAATTTAAATGTAAGAGTTAGCTAGTAACAAGCCTGAGTTATTGGCTGAGCATTTATAAATAATATTATGCCTCTGTGTGGTAATTTAGAAGCAGCTACCAGGACGGGGAGTGGGTGATCAGGATAGGAAAACTTCCAACTACACTGGCCTATGTTTCAGAGTCAGAACCCAAGCTCAAGTACCAAGAGCTGTATCACTCCTTGTGTTAAGGGAACCCATCTCATCCTTCTGGCCTGCCCGTTTCCCTGTTCCATCATCTGGTCCACATTCTAAATCAAGTAAAGCCAGACTCCACCACACCACATTTCCATTTCTTCTCATTTACAAGGCAAGGACACAGCCACTCGAGGGGTCGTATATCCTAGCAAGTGTTATATAAGACAAATGCTTTCTAGAAATGCCTATACCTAACAGAACTTTAGACTTATGGGCAAAACTAGGCCTTGGACTTTCTGTGGAGAATGTCGTTCTCTAGGGAGTAACCTAACTTAGTTTACCTTTAAGTTTCAGCTGTTGGCCACATTAGTCTATAAAGTTTTCTGGCCAATTCTAGTAGAGCTACCACACAACTGTTACCTTGATCCTGGTCCTGGCCACCTTCAAACTTACAGTCTAAAGCTCTTCTCTCTGGTCCCCAGGACTACAAGCAATTGTGACTAGACCCTGCTTATCCTCTACTGTTTAGAGCCTAAAGACACAATCTATTCAACATACCACTTTGCATATGTATTCATGTATATATTTAGTTCTTATTGGAGGCAAATGGATAAAAACAGATAATAGAAAAAAAAATCTAAGAATCAAGATGGGTAGAACAATCTGAGATAAGGAACGAAGTTCCGGATGGAAGCATCAGAAATGACTTCCCAAACATGCTTATTTTCATGAAAAGATCAGAAGAATAAAGACTTGATGTCTGGTATTTGCTTTTCATGTTAGCTGAAAGTGAGCTAATAAAAATAAAACAGTAGCAAGAGTTAATAATCTGTATGAAAAATTTCATGTCAAAGATTCAACATGAGCTAAGAATCTTTTGAGAAAATAAAAAATTAAGATATTATAAGCTGTTAACATAGTTAAAACCTGAAGAGACAGACACTCAAAACTGTCAAAATAAGTTGACTCTAGAACTTCGGGAAGACTACTTACACTGAGACAAAGAGCTAGCATAGAAGTCCTAGTTCAGAAGCATATTTGATGGACTCTAGAGTAACCAGCCTCAAATTTCTTTGTCATGATCATTTCTTCCTCTTTCAATTTCAGTCTTGGCAGCCTCCTATCTTCAATAATGTCTTGTGAAATATCACAAGAAAAGCAGTTACCTGAGTTCTCAGGTGGTTCTAACAGCAGCTGAGGTTGCTTCATACTAAACCCATCCCACTTAGAAAATTCTCTGGTACTGTTTGTTACATTCTACCATAGGGGGCAGCATACCTCATGGAAAGAGAAAGGTTCTTAGAAACTGGGCAGATCAAGAATAAAATCTTTTGGTATTAAGAACGTGGACAGGGCCTGCACAGGTTTGTACCAGATGGGGTCCCAGAGCTGAGAGAACAAGCACTCATCCCTAATCCAGAAGCTAGCTGCAATGGATAACCACATGCAAATGAAAAAAATCAGTTTTCTCTAACAGAGTCTCACTGAGGAAACAAAGTACTCTTAAGGGAAGGTCCCCTGCCCAGCAGTAAATACACAAATGAACTCAATGTTAGCTTTGGAGGTTCTTTGTCTCATAATGCTTTGTCAGGGTTTTTTTTTTTCCTTTCTACCACACATATCCTGTGTGTGTGTGTGTGTGTGTGTGTGTGTGTGTGTGTGTGTGTGTATAAAATAGTTTCCAGTTCTGTGTTTTTAATGGGATTCCTGTGTATGAACATGTGTGTCTCTGCCTCTGTATGTGTTTCTTACGCTTGGGGTTTTTTTTTTCTTCTGATTGCTTGTTTGTTTGTTCTGTCCTATTCTGGTTCATTTGTTTTTGTTTTATCATGTTTTATTTTATTATTTTCTATAGATTCCTGTTTGTTTTCTATGAAAAGCCAGAAAGGGTGTCGATTCAGATGGGAGGAGAGGTTGGAAAGATGTTGGAGAGTTGCGGGAGGCAAAGCATCATCAGAATATATTGTATGAAAAAAAAAAATCTATTCTCAAGAAAAATCTAAACATGAAAAAAAATAAAATTAAAAACAAGTGTGGTATGGGGTGAACCATTTGGCTCTCCCTATAGACCTCAATTTTCTCATCTATCACAGGAATTTAATAAACAGCAAATCTTGACTACCAATAGCCTTGACTTTTAGTATTAGGTTGGCCTGGAATTTCTAATCTACACTGTTTACTGATGTTAGGTTTTAAACTCAGGACAACTGGCTGAGGTACCTATTTAACACATCAAAGCTGGACCTGGCCACCAGGTTCTCCCAGCATCTCTCGGTCCCTACCTGTTACAAGGTGTGACTCACATACCCCACCCTCTACCCTGAACTCTCCAGCTCAGGAGCTGGGCTGTCCTTCTCCCAGAGGCTTGTCACTATATAATCCAGACATTTTGGTTACTCACCTTTTGTGCTTTGGGCCTCCTGACTGCTTTGCCTGGTTTCCCTCTCCTCTCTCCCTTGCCCTCACCCTCTCCCCACATGGCCCAGCTCGGTCTGGTCATGTCCACTTAGTTCCCGATGTCCCTGTCCCTGCCTCTACTTACACTCTCCCTTTTACCTACAAGAAACTTTCTCCACCACCATTCCTAGGAGCAGTCACGTCCTCTCCTTTCTTTTTTTAAGGTTTATTTATTTATTCATTATGTATACAATGCTCTGTCTGCATGTATGCCTGCACGCCAGAAGAGGGCGCCAGACCTCATTACAGATGGGTGTGAGCCACCATGAGGTTGCTGGAAATTGAATTCTGGACATTTGGAAGAGTAGCCAGTACTCTTAACCTCTGAGTCATCTTTCCAGTCCCTCTCCTTTCTTTTTTATTTATTTTTTTTTCATTCAACTGTACATTTCCATAAAAACAAAACTTAATGAAAATGGAGTGTATCTTTCTAGTAAAGAATAGAGACTCCCTACAACTAAGAGTTAATCCAAATGGGTCTGTCCATCACCGGGATAGAAAATACCTCAAAAGAAATAAAATAACAAGGGAGTAGGCTATGGAAATTAGACAGACACTTTCTCTGACACAGTAGTTATTGCTGTTGTTGTTTTATACAAACTAAAACAAAACTGATTCAGCAAATTGAATTTTAAGCCAAATGTATCACTTTGTTCCAAGTCAAACTGTATTGAAATAGATGCTGTTAAAATTGTAACTATTTATGGGTAAAATCCAATGATTCACTGTTGAATTAAAAATCAGCAAATAAAGAGTAAAAGGTTGTGTACTATAGATGGTGTTTGTTTTTATGTCTGTAAACAGTGAGCTATTATTACTCAAAAACAATCTCCACAACAGTTTAACCCCTAAAGATGTTCTACATGGACATTCCTGAGTCCCAGTTAACTTATGAATAATGAACCAGAACTATTTTCAATGATTTCCAGTAACTTACACATTAGAGTAACTCTGGTGAAAATACACCTGTGAATACATTAGTTATTCTGCAAATAAAAAGATTCTCCATTATTTGATTTATACACATTATGTTTCATGACAGCCCTGCACACTCACACAAACCACTTCAGCAGCAAATCTGAAGCTGGTAATTTTTTGTGGTAAGCAAGATCAATTTTTCCCCTCATTTTGCAATCAGGTTGCACTCTTACCAGCACTCCAATTTATAACACTGTCTGATGCCTTTAACCAACTAAAACTTACTTAATAAAGCTGTTATACATGTGAAGATAGTTAGCAATATCACAAAGACTCTAAGAATGATTTCATGACACCGAAATGGCACTGTAGTGTGTGAGATGAAAGGATACTGAAGATACTCACTTTTGTTGTCTTTGTATAGAATGGGGAAGAGAGCTGGTGAATGGGCAGCTCCACGATACTACTACAGTTTGTGACATTGCTATTGTGCGTATGTTCATCTTCTCTGCTACTGTCATCAGACTGATCAAAATCATCACTCTCCTGGTCCATCTCCTCCTCCTCCTCCTCTTCCTCCTCCTCCTCCTCCTGTTCCCCAGCATGTTCTTCATCTTCCTCTTGCTCTTCCTGGTTTCCCGAAGAGTCCTCATCTACTGAAATGAAGCGGTTATTGTTCTCTTCCACTTGCCCTTGCTGGGAATCATTCTGGTCTCCAGGTCTAGGGTCTGCCCCCACAAGTTCACCATTCCGTGCAGTGTGCTCCGCCTCTTGATGTCTCTGTTGCTGCTGTTGTTCCTCCTCTACCACGCGATTCATCTGTTCCTCATCTACCTGGCTTGAGGAAGCATTCCCTCTCAGAGAGCCTCCAGTTCGTCGTCTTTTGCTGCCCACAGAGAGCAGTTCCTGATTCATTTCCAAAAGCCAGCTTGCTACTTCTTGGACCTTGGCTAGACTATCAGAAGATGCAAAGGTTTTCACATTCTGTAGGAGGAAACGGGGGATAAAGAAGATTTGTACCATCTATGTTGTCGTCCACTTTTGAGTCACATGCCTATTATCTAAGTACAATTAAAGACTGTGGAAAGCATCCACATACATTTTAGTAAAGTTTTAAATTAAGTAAGTTGTAACACTTTTAAAAACTCATACTAAAGACCTTTATCAATCTTTTTCATATACCTCTAAAAGCTTAGTACTTAGTTGTTTTGATCAGTATGATATAACTTAGCCAATAAAACAATTTTAAATCTTAAACCATTAATTCAGAAACCATAGCCTGTATAAACCATTCACTAAATATTAAACATATCCACACAAACAAAAAACAAAACAAAACCATGCATCAAGTGCCCAGCTGGGTTCATGAAATGTTGAAGTAAATCCCCTTCAAAAAACTGTATTAACCTGGCAATTCCCCAAGCTTCTCTGATCACAAACTCTTGCCTTCAGATAAGAAGCACAATCACTGTGATTTCTATCTTCCACAATGAATATAAATTAGCTGAACAACAAATTTAAAAATTGTAATTAAAAGTACAAAAGCAGAAAGTTCATAGCTCCATACCCTCTGACCCAGTAACTCCACTTCTGGCAATCTATCCTAAGGAAGTAATCCTGAAACAGGAAAGGAAAAAAAAAATGACACGGAGATGCTCACGGACGCCGAGAGGAAGGCAGGGGAGAGGGAGAGAGAATGAGAGTCAAATAGTCCTCCAGCTAGAATTTGTGTCCAAGACATGATCCATTTAAAAAGTATGTTGAGGATTGGGTGTTTGTATATATTATGCTGCAAGAAAACTTACATGAAAAGTACATACTGCAGTATAATTTCCAGAGTGCATAAGGACTACATGGTGTTATTTCAAAACACTTGCAACTTAAGCAACAGCATTACAGATGCTTTAAACCTATTTCTCAAATTTTACACATTAAGTATGTTGTTTTGTTTTGTTTTGTTTTTTTGCTACTTAGCACAGGCTCTAATATTTCATGTTACATTTTCGGTGTGATCATTATGCAGCACATTCTTTGCTGATAGTTGATCAAGTTCAAGTTTGCCTAAAATAATTTCACATTACATGCATTTAAAAAAAAACCTAGAACCTGAACTTTGAAATTTTCCATATAGAAAAGGTTAAAATTAAGCTTCTAAAAATGCATTTTTGTTTTACAAACTAATTCTCAACATTTTAGAGAAAGCTTTGTATGTATCAGAACACTCATATAAAATACAAACATCAACGAACAGTATTTTATTGTGTTTAAATTTAAAATTTCAAGTTTAACATTTTAAAATGTTCTCCTATGCCACACAAGCAGAAGTATATAATATCTATATAATATCAAATACAGAACTTACGTTTTTATCAATATCTAATGAGGTTTAACTGGAGCTCAGAAAAACGAAATCTGATAGCTAATATGTTTTTATACTGTACAATTATCAAATGCTGCACTATTTCCTTGACAACTGGACATGATGAGAATGTAAATTATACTGGCAAAACCTTGCAACTTTCAAACCAGAAATGTTCCTAACTAAACATTAGACAACTGAGGCTCAGTCCAGATGTGGACTTTTAAAACTACACCTTCTTAGTCTACAAGAAGCACATGGTAAAACCCTAACAGGAGCATGCTCGAACATGGATGTTGCCTCCTCTAACACCAGAATCAATCATTGTTCAGATTATTAACTTTAAAACAAGCATCCACTTCAGACTGGAGGGAAGTATTTACAATTGTTTCTTTACCTAATCCCAAGTACTACCAAGAATAAATTATAAAACAACGAAATCTATTACATGTTTCTGCATGCATCAAGCAACGTCATTTAGCATTTTTTGACTAGAACCCACAGTAAAGTAAGATTTCACATGCAAGGCTAAAAGGAAATATTAAACATGCCTGAAACAATAGTTTCAGGCAGAGTAGGGATAATAAAACACTCACAATACCTAAAGTCCCTCTAGGTCTCCACTGTTAATTAAATATAGTTCATTCTCTTTGTGGTCATCAAGTTTGGTTTAGTCGCTTTAGTCACTTACTGAATTAGTAAATCCTGAGCCACTGCTCCCGGGGAAAATGGTTGCCATCAGCCTCTGGATCACAACACTGTTTATCTACCAGAACTCCACTTCTGAGTAAAAACACCTTACTTAATGCATATGATGGACTCAACATTGAACTCATGCCCAGCTAGTATAAAACCCATCTGAATGAGACTTATCTAACATGCATTATTTTCTCTATAAGGTAGCTTCACAATCTTTCTCAAACATTAGAGGGTGATTTGGTTGTATGACTGGGGTCACTGTAAACAACACAATCAACAAAAGTCACAAAAATGAGAAATATATTTCAGTACAGACCATGAAAAGGACACCTGTTTATGGTGTGGAGCTGAAACAAGAAGGTAAAGTATTGTCATGTTGACACATGCATGTCAACTGGGTTCATGGGGGGGGGGGGGGGGTCATGTACATGTCCACAAATGGCTATCAAAGGGCCACAGGTAGGCTGATAATATGGCTCAGTGGGTAAAATGCTTGCTTTGCAAGCATGAGGATCTGAGATCGAATCTCCAGCACTAATGTAAAACTCTAGCATATCAGGGCAAGCCTATAACCACAATGCTGAGCAGGGGAGCAAAACAGGCAGATTCCAGGCATTTGTTAGCCTGCCAGTCCAGAGGAAATCATAAGCTCCAGGTTTACTGAGAGACCCTGTTTAAAAATATAAGTTGGAGAGCAGTACAGGAAGACACTCAGCATCCAGTTCTGGCTTCTGCATGGCATGAACCCCTGCACACAAATGCACACTCTCACTAGCCCACTAAAACCAGTAACAAGCCCTACACCATGCCCTCCTCCCCTTGTCTTACCTTCCTTACAGTAAGTACTAAATACATAGCAGCACTAGAATAACCCTTGCTGTATAGGATGTACCTATGCATCCAAATAGGTGCTCAAAGTATTTGCTAACTCCACAGTCAATCTCAGATCTCTAGTCCTGCTTAACAAAGCAGACAGGTCATGTACCTGAACTTAATTTAGCAGCATCACTAGTCATGTCTACCATGTGTCTCAATCACTCTTTTCCAACCGTTGACTCACTGCAAGAATCTGAAATGTCAGTATCTTGGGGGCAAATTACAAACATTTACATGTTTAACTTTTCCCCACAAATGAAAGCAAATATTAATAGAAGTTGGGAGCTGGGAAGACAGTTCAGTTGGTATACTTCTTGTCATGGAAGTATGAGACCTCAGTTTCCTTAGAACACATGTAAAAAAAACTTGGATGCGATGGTGCACACTTGCAATCTCACAGTGGGGAGGACAAGACAAATGAATTCCTGGGGCTTGCAGGGCAACTAATCTAGCCAACTTATCAAGTTCATGGACCTAGGAGGACAGAGACAAGGAAACTGCTTGGGTTTGCTCACTACCGGCTTAACTCCAAACTGGATAAGAGAGCCCGTCTCAGGGAAATATGGTGGGAAATGGTAGGACATGACACTCAAAGGTCTCCCTTGGCCTCTGTGCAAACACAGGAATGTGAACCTGCACACACATGGGCACATACACCATACAAGCACGCATACACATACACAAAAGACAAAAAAGAAATATTGCAAATTTCTCCAGCCCCCCCTTTTTTTTAATTTCAAACTATTTACAATGATATGAAACAGTAAAGAAGTTTTCTAAGTGTAGTAGAGATGGATTGAAGTGGTGCTTAAAAGAATTTTCTGGGAGCTAGAAAGATGACTCTGTGAGGTTAAAAGCACTTGCTGCTCTTCCAGAGGACCAGAGTTTGGTTCCCAACACCCACAGTGGGCAGTTCACAACTGCCTGTAACTCTACCTCCAGAGGATCCAACATCCTCTTCTGGTCTCTTCAGACACTGTACTCATGAGCACTATTCCACATACAGATATACACATACACTTAAAATATACAATTTAAAAAAAGAATTTTTTTTTTAATTTTGTCTGGAGTGAGTCTGTATTTTGACTGATGTGCTAGGTATATAAGTGTACATGTTGTTCAGGACTTACCTGTGCTTTCAATGTTATGTTAAAGCACCTCAATTTAAATATATATATATACATATATATGTATACACACACATATATAATATATATATATTTATTTTTATATATATATGTGCTAACTCTACAGTCAATCTCAGATCTCTAGTCCTGCTTAACAAAGCAGACAGGTCATGCACCTGAACTTAATTTAGCAGCATCACTAGTCATGTCTACCATGTGTCTCAATCACTCTTTTCCAACCGTTGACTCACTGTAAGAACCCGAAATGTCAAATCTTGGTGGCAAATTACAAACATTTACATGTTTAACTTTTAACTGGGTGCTCGTGTGTAAAATTGAAGACAATACAAACTTCTCTATTTGCTTTTCTCTTACTATGAGTTTGCTGCTAAATGCTGAGGAAGGTGTTGGCCTTGGATTCCATACCCTCATGAGTAAGGACTTCCCTACAATAACATCAGATAAAATCTCATCAGGGAACAGGATTAAAACCCAGATTTTCCCAATTTAACAGACAAAATGACAGACTTCTACAAATGCACAGCTCCTGGAATGGAAGAGTTAGCCCCACGTTCACTGTCAGTGTTCCCTAGCAGGTCCATTTTGATAGAGAATATGAGAGTCATATAAGCAACAGCCCTCGGTGTAGCACTTGAAGCCTCTCTCTAAAGAGCCAGTGACTGCGGGACTGGTGAGACCCAGGCCTGCTCAGCTTCAAAAACAACTCAGCATCTTCAAAGAAAGCCTTGCTCAGCACCATCATCACAAGGAGACTGGGAAGTAACCATTGTGGATTCAAAGCCTTGTAGATGTTCTCTCCACTCTGCCACACAATCATTTTGTAGGAACGTTTTGAACTTCAAAATAAATCTATCACTTCAGTATGGAAAACAGTATTTGCAGAGAACCAGAGATGAATCTGTTTCCTTAACAAGGTTCCCAACTTAGCTATCATTTTAATATGGTAACTATTGGTTTTAAAACACAAAGGGGAAAATCTTTTCCTATAATTTGCTTTTTAAAACCAAGAATCATGTTCTCTGTGACTACTGCCTGCCCCTCTTGCGTCACTTCCTGAGTCTTCATTTGTTAAGATTGTGGTTACAACTCTACGAAATCCATGCTGCCCCCCTTACTTATCTACTCATTTTTAAGAACTCATGTCTGGATTGCTCTCCTTGCTCTCCTAGGCATCTTCATCTAAGCAGATCGTCTTAGATGAATATGCCAAACAATTTCTATTCACAGACAGTGTCTCAGAAACAATCACTTTTCCCTCCT
>CABHPQ010156550.1:6502-25168 GCA_902168405.1 Peromyscus aztecus | reverse complement strand
CATGTTCACACTGCTCAACTGTCAGACCAGTTGAGCCAACAGGTTCGGGAAACTGTCTTAAGTCCCCAACAGACTGCCATATCTAAACCCTCCCCCACTCACTTTACAACCCAGGAAACTCATTTTATACCTCTTGCCATGTGAAACAGTAAATAAATCACCTCTTGATCAAGGCAAAAGCACTTTCAAAGGGCCTTTTCCTTTCCTTTCTTCTCTGCCATCAATCTCTGTTGCCATCCAGATTATTTTTTTTTCTAATGACATCTAAGCTCTCTACTCCCACGGGTGTTGATACAATCTGCACGCTGTACCTTCTTATATCCCAGTCTTCTCTTTCTTTTCCCATTAACTCGAACTCCTAGGCCAATAGAGTGTGATACCAACAAGCCAACAGCTTGATGGCTGCCAGACGCTTCCTCCGGGCATTCATTACTTCAACTGAGTCTGGGGTAAGGAGCCCGCCCCCACCTGCAGATGCACGTCCTGTTCCTTGCCTTTTACTTTCCAAGCAATGTACCTGCTCCTTGCAGTGGCCGTGATGGATTAGCTTTTACCTTAATTTATTCCAGCACACACACAGAAAGCTCGAAGATCCAAATGCCCTTGATTAACGGACCACTCCACTCTACCAGAGCCCCCATTTGTCACTCCTCATCAGTCTTACAAAGACTGCTCCGTGATGTGCATATATCAGCAGCTTCCTGGACCACCAGAGGTTGCTGCCCTTTCCCAGCATTCTCTGGGACTCAGTTTGGAACTTCACTATTTCAGCCAGGGTGTCTTCAAAATGATGCTTCGTTCAAAGGTCTGACACATTGTGAATTTTTGCCTCCTTTTTAAGATATCATGAGAGAATTAACTTTTAGGAGATCCTCTAAGCAAACCTGGTCCAAGGGCAATGCCTCCACTCCTTGCAGGGAGGAATTATTTTTAAAGCATAAAGAATCAGTGGCTTCCACCAGGAAATACTAATAGCATATCTGGAGGTCTCCATATACACAGAAAGGGCATTCTCTGGAAGGGAGAGAGGGATGAAATCCAATGACATTTGTTCACTCTCTGAAAACACAGGAAACAGATGAAAGTACAAATAAAAACTCTCTTTATAATCCATTTTCCTTAAATAGATGAGAAGGGAGAGAGAGAGAGAGAGAGAGAGAGAGAGAGAGAGAGAGAGAGAGAGAGAGAGAGAGAGAGAGAGAACCAGACCTGCCATGCTATGAGAGTATAATGGGGAGACTCAATCAATGAAAACATCTGAAAAATACGAAGATGATTTTTTTTTTAATTTCAAAGCCATTTTCCCATCCATTTTCACAACATGCACAAAAATGACAAAATCGGGCTTGTAGTTAGGGGTGTGGGGGTGGGAGGGGGCATTCCTTGCTACCTGACTGTAGAAAACGATTGCACAGAAGGTGGCAGGGGGAAAGAGGGAACGCCAGGTGGGCTGCAAGCCCAGTGACGCAGGACAGGGAATGAAGCTCTAGTGTGGCAGTGACCGCCATGCCAGCCACTCAGTGTTTGAGAGCTCCCTCATGAAGGGGACCTCTGTGAGAATGCTTGCACCTGCTTCTGTCTTTTTATCCTAGCCTACCGTTCTTCACAAGTCCCATCTTACACCTTGGGACCATCGTTCATGTTAGTTCTTTTTATTTTATTTTATTTTGTGTATGGGGGTGTTCTGCCTGCGTGTGTGTCTATGCAGCACATAAACACCCACAGAGTTATTAGTGAAGGATGGCCTACTCAAATATATACTAAGACACAGGCACTCTTCCTACTCACATTTCTAAGTGTAAATTGACATACTATGAATGAATTATTTGCATAAAGTAGATACAAAATGTATTCCTTCATTTGCATGAGCAGATCAAAATGAAGCCAAAATAACCAATTAGAAACACTGTGGATGGAGCTAACCAATAAACAAATTGATTCCCGAAAGAAAAACAACCATTTTCACCAATTTGTAGACTGAATTTACAATTAAGCTAAATCTAAATGATAAAAGGAAAATCATGATAGAAGAGAAAATAGAATATTTCATGGAAGCACATCCATTCACTAGGTTGATTCAATTTTTTTCTTTAAATATTCAGCCATCTGTATGTACTCCAAACATACACCATTTAATTCTCTATAATGTATCACTTCAAATTATCAAATATTTTATATTGAAGCAGGGGATAACTGATGTACTCATTCATTCAGTGCACATTTATTGAAGATTCATCATCTTCCCAATGCTGATAGGCACAGTGAGTTTGGCTATGAAAGATGTAGGCACAGTTTCTACTGTCAAGGAACTTACAGTCTAGTAGAGAAACAAGAAAGCCATCATGTAGAAACATGGATGGGTATTACAGTGGTTTGGATGATCGGCTCAGATGTATGAATACTTGGTTCCCTGTAACTGAAGTTTTCTCCAGTCCTGCCTGGCCCACGGTCAGGACAAATCTCTCTTACCCACCAGTCCCGCAGCCGCTCAGACCCAACCGAGTAAACACACAGAGACTTATATTGCCTACAAACTGTATGACCGTGGCAGGCTTCTTGTTATCTAGTTCTTCTATCTCAAATTAACCCGTTTCTATAAATCTATACCTTGCCACATGGCTCATGACTTACCAGTGTCTTACATGTTGGTACTCATGGTGGCAGCTGGCAGCATCTCCTGACTCAGCCTTCCTGTTCCCAGAATTCTCTTCTCTGCTTATCCTGCCTACACTTCCTGCCTGGCTACTGGCCAATCAGCATTTTATTTATACAGAGCGATAACCACAGCAGTTCCCATTTGGCGGTGCTGTTTGGGTAGGTTCGGGAGGTGTGTGGCCTTGCTGGAGGAAGTATGGGAACAGGCTCTGAGGTTGCAAAGCCACGTGCCATCCCCAGTGTGCCTCCCTCTCTCCTTTGTGCCTATGGTTTGAAGAAATGAGACCTCACTTTCTCCCCCAGCTATGATGCCTGCCACTCCCTCCACAGTTCCTCCCATGATAGACTCTTATCCCCCAGGAGCCAGGAGCCACATAAATCCTTCCTTCTTGTAAGTTGCCTTGGTCATGGTGTTTTATCATAGCAATGGAAAAGTAACTAATATAGGTATGTAACTGAAAACAATAGTCAACATTGATCAAAGAGAACGTGGCTGCACGAGAGTAGGTGACCACAGGACCTTCCAGGCCCCAAGGCTAGTGAAGAGTACCTGGTACGTGTTGAACTCAAGCTAAGAGCCAGAAGACAGGCTAGACTGGGTCAACAGTGTAACGCTTTGGATACGAAGTTTCCATAGAAGAGACTCCCCAATACCAGCAGTACTCTGAGGCCAGGCCTCGGGCCAGCAAGAAGATAACTAAGGCTTGCCTTCAGGAGTGCATTAACCCACTCATGGATTCAGTTTTTGAATAGATTCTTTGGAAGTGGGTAGAACTGTGCATGCTGTGGGTACCGCTTGGAGGAAGTAGGCCACTGGGGGCATGTTCTGGAAAGATGTATCTTGTACCTGACCTCTGTCTCTGTATCATTCTCAACTGTTTATCACCTGGTTGCCTTGAGTTGATGAGCTTTTCTCCACCTGCACTCACACTACAATGCTTCTGCCTTAGTTATCTCAGACCTGATGGCCATAAATCAGGCAAACCATGAAAAAAAAAATCTCCTAAACCAAGAGCCAACACAGGCGCTTCCTTTCTGAAGTTGTTTCTATCGAGTTCCTTTGTCATAGATAGCAATGAAATGTGTCACATAAACAGGAAGTGTGTGGAAGATAAAGAGGAGAGCATTCTAAGCCGGAGGAACAGGAGATGCCCGCAATGGTGCTGGAAAAGAACAATTTGAGGAACTGAAAGATGCAGTGTATCAGAGAGAGACTAGGATATTTTGAAGAGATTACTACAAACCAAAGTTCTAAAGGCAAGGAGAGGTCAGAGAGTAGAGGGCGTGTGCAGGCAGTCCAGGCCGGTCCTGGCTTGTCCAGCATCTCAGCTGGACAGGAAGATGATGCTTAAGCAGAGGCTACCAACATCTCTCTTTGACATTTCCTCTGATAAAGGGACACTTCTTTATTGGCTGTGTATAGATAGTCTAAAATGAAATCTACGTTTCTTAGCCCCACTTCTAACTAGCCACAACCTGGCACTAAGTACTTAATGGATATCAACCAAAAAGTGTACAACTTTCAGAAAACTTTCTCAAAGCAAGACGGACTTCCTTTTGCAACATTTTTCTCTTTGTCACTGCTTAGAAGGCAAGCAGAATAGTCAGAAGTGAGTGGCCATCTTGAGCTACCAAATGTGCCCAGGAAAAAAATTGCAGGAGGCAACAAGGTGAAAGGCATGCAGACTGCCATGCCTCCCCTGCCTGCATGGCTCTGTCTTCCAAAATGCAAGAAAGAAGCTGGGTGCCACTTTAAACCCCTGCTGTGTGTGGCGTCTTCTACCATTCTTGTCAAAATGTAGCAGAACCCATGACCGACTATTAAATGAAACTCCTCTATCAAGTTAGTAGACTTCTTTTTTCTTTTAGGGAATTGGCATTGTCATAACTGGAAGTACATTTGTCCTCGAGAACTCCAAGCACAGAGAAAGGTACATGCTGTAAGTTATGTCTTTAAAAAGAGCCTATGTTTTCACAATGACTGCAATAGCAGTTTTTAAATGTCCATTAAAAATCAACCACATCAGCCGGTGGCACATGACTTCAATCCCAGCACTCAGGAGGCAGAGCCAGGCTGATCTCTGTGAGTTCGTGGCCAGCCTGGGCTACAGAGTGAGTTCCAGGACAGGCACCAAAGCTAGACAGAGAAACCCTGTCTCGAAAACAACCAAAAAATACCCAACCATGTTAAAAATACATTTATCAAATCATTTCATATGTCTAAGCAAATTGGTTTCTAGAGAAACAGCAGATAACCCATAATACATGGAAGCGAATAACCCCCCAGCCACCTAGGCAGGTCAGTGGGGAGCTCGGTAGCTGATGAGGGCAGCAGATGACACCAGTTCCGGTTTCTACAGTGAAACTCAGGGTTGTAGCTGCGGGTGTCATTTTGAAATAGTTACTCTGTAGATAAGAACAAATATAGTCACAAACTCTTCCCTATTGGCCCTCTGGTGTCCTGGACACAGGGTAAAGATCGGGGCAAGTTCAGCCTCACTGCATCCACGCCTCCAGCAAAGACGGAAGCCTGGCAAGTTGAAGAGGAACACACAGCCAATCACAGCCGGTACACCAAACATGCGCTGGTCAGAATGAGCGGCCGCAGATTCCGAGACCAGCAGGACCCGGCACTTGAGAATCGTGAGTTCTCATCTCAGGTTAGGTTAACTGCTTTTACAAGCACCTCGCTCCCTGCCTTCTGAGCAGGGATTCATGTCAAGCTACCAGCATGGACGTGCCCAAAGGCAGAACTTTTCTTCAATGTTTCCAAAACAATATTCAAGTCTGAAAAGAGTGGGAATCATTGAGGGCCAATGTCTTTTTTTTAACATCTCACTGGTCTTTGGTTTAACTCTGTGTCCATCACTAGGCAGAGGAAGGGCTGGGAGAACATTAAGGCAGAATATGGCTCAGAGAAAACAGACTCTCACTCCCCAATGCCAACAGTGAATCTATCAGGCCCCAGACCAGCTCTGGTCTACCTGATTCCCCACAGCACTAGACCTTGGAAAGAGCAAGTTGAACCCCATCCCTCTCTCCATAGTCCACTGTCTTTACGTTGCCCTCCTTTCCACAAGAACATCCATTCCGCCACACTAGGCTGTCCTCAAAAGGACTGAGGAACAGTGAAGAGGCGAGTCAAGTGACTTCTGCCGCCCGCCACCTCCACGTCTTCTGAACTTGCAGGAAGGACTGTAGCCGGCACCTGCTGTGGGGTCAAGGGTTGTGTGAGAGCAGAGCGAGTCCTGGAATTAATCAGTGGGCTCAGTCTGTGGAGGGAAGGCTTTGCACAGGCCGTGCCCTGCATTCCTGATTGCTTAGTGAGGCCCGCCGGAACAGAGAAGAGGAAGGGGACACCAGACCCAGCTTTTGTCATTCCCAGCTTCACAGTGGGGCAAACAAAAGAATGGAGGGAGTCATATACCGAGGACACCACCCAGCCCTGCCGGTTCTCAGTCTAGTTTTCCTCTGCTTCCAGAAAAATCTCAGTGTAAAATTCCTTGAGAATGCAGAAACAGGTCCCCAAACCTAACAAATTAGGCTCCCGGTTTGAGCTACATTGTGTCCTCCTAAAAACAGCACGCTGGGGTTCGAATCCCAGACTTGGAAATGTAACACATTCTGAATGAAGTCAGTTAAACTCACACAAGAGGAGGGCAGCTCTGGTCCAGGGTGAGGTGGTGTGCCACGCGAAGCTGGCACCCATGGGAGAAGCCATGGGACAACGTAAGAGGGGATGCCGCAGCACCCCAAGGAAGCCAAGCCAAGTCAGAGGAGAGAGGCGAGGAAGGATTCCCTCCTCTACCTCTACGGTGTGTGTTGGGTTGAGGGGGAGGGGTGGGGGGGATGCTGCCTTGGAGATGTCCTGATCTTAGACCTCTATGAGCCTTGATGTAAGGCAGTGACTTTCAGTGTCCTAAGCTCCTCAGCATGTACTAATTTGTGGCAGTCTCTTCACAGAAATGTACGTGGGTCCCGTGCAGGCCATTCAAGAAAAAGTATAACAACTCACTAGAAAAATATAACCACCCATAAGGGGCCTGGGGCCTCAGGCTGCAACTCCAACTCCCTTTGTGATCTTCAGCTTGGGTCCATTTTAGCAGCAGTAAAGGAGAGATGGGAATCACTACTCCTTTGCAGTTGGAGATGAGACTAAAGGAGACCATGCATCTTAAAGCACATCATAGAGAAAGAAATATTAATTTTTCCAAGTAGATTTAAACACAAGGAGAAATAACAAGAAAATAACTCACAAACTTTAGCAGAACTCTTAATAATCAACTTTCTATTACTTGCAAATATTACTTGTTGCCACATGGAATGACTTAAATGAAATCAAGTGAAATTTGAGTTTCTCAGACACACATGCTGCATTTCAATAACCCAAGAACACATGTGGCTGGGGGCTGCAATGTCGGACGTTGCAGAATGGGGTATTTCATGAGTATATTTCCACCCTCACTGCTTTGAGCCTTTGATAGAGACTTTCCAAGACTCCAAGTGTGTACTGTTTTCTTTTCAGCTCACAAAGGATTTCCACCACCACACCCATAAATGGACAGCTGAAAAGTCCCTTTATCAGCAGTAAACATAAAAGTCAGTTCTTATCACAATTTCAAACAAAATGCCTAGCTACCAAGAGCTTTTCAACCACAGTGAAGACACTAGAAGTCATGGACTTGGAGGACATACCACGTGGCTACCAGGGAAGGGATGCCCTCTTTAGTAGTGTTCATAAAAATGGGAAAGGCTCTCAATTGAAGAAACAAGAGTTGATGCAAACACATGCCAACCAATCCCTCAATTCACTTCAGATTAAGAGATGCCATTCTAATATAGCATGTTGGCTTCACAAATAACATTTATGAGGTTCAGCACCTGGGATGGATTAGAGACCACGTGGGAGAGTAGAGCCAAGGCAAGTAAAACACAGCAATGAGTGACGAGACAGAACCAAAGTGGCAATGGAGTTTTCAGGTGTCCAGTGAGATGTCATGGAAAATGCATTGCTCACCATAAGTGGCCCATTGAGAAGACACTGTGTAATGAACAGTTCAAGGGGCAAGCATCTTGCCTCCAGTGTTGATACACTTTCTACAAAGGGAAGAATATAATGAACAAGCCACTCCTGTTTCAGTCAAGAAGCAGAAATCACAGCTTAAGAAAAAGCAAATCAAAATTGAGAAACACGGTAATGTTTCCTATTCATCTGAGAGAAAAAAAGAAATCAGGCCAAGAGAACCCCAAAAAAAATGTTTTCACCTCAGCAAAAAGTTCCAGCAGATGGAAAATGCATACCTTAATGTAGTGTAAACACACACACACACACACACACACACACACACACACACACGGCCACTCTAATTCAAACCACCAATACACGTATGTGGGGGTGGGGGGGAGTGGCGGCGGCGGCAGTTTGAATGAGAGTGGCCCCATATGCCCATATATTTGAATACTAGGTCCCCAGATGGTGAACCTATTTGGGAAGGTGAAGAGGTGAGGCCTTGTTGGAGGAGGCAGGTCACTGGGGCAGGCTTCGAAGTGCCGTACATACCCAGTGCGCTCTCTCTGCTTCATGCTTGTGGATCAAGATGTGAGCTCTCAGCTACTGCTCCAGCACCATGCCACTCTCCTTGCCATGGTAGCCATGGACTCTAACCTTCTGAAACTGTAAGCCCCAAATTAACACTTTGTAATTAATTAATTACTTTCTCCTGTAATTTGCCTTGGTCATGGTGTTTTACCACAGCAATAAATAAGAAACCAAGTAACCAGGTAACCAAGACACACACCTTTACACCAAGATAAAAACCAAGAAAAACTAAATTCAGCGATGAAAATTGAAGAATGAATCTAAAGATATTAAAATATCTTAATAGAAATTCTAAGGATATTAAATAGCCTAATAACCCATCAACTATAGCAGCAGAAGTTGCTATTTTCAATGGCATCTTGGAGATAAGAGTGAAAGTACACAACACTCTGACATGGGAGAAGTTCTAATTTTAAATAAACCTGGGCCACTCTGAGAATTTCAAATGCCATCTTACTCAGGTTGGAACCACCAAATTCATTCCCTTCTTCTTTATTAACTTCTGTGTGAACTGCTGGCTTCCTGCTCACAACAAAATAATAGCCACATAAGAATACCTAGGGATGGGACCTTCATCCTTCATCTGCTTCCATGTTCTATACGGTGATGCCCCAGATCTTTCTCCAGCTATCATTCATGAAGGTTACAAGCCATTGGAGATACAAAGACAGACATAAATTCACTAAAAAAATACTTCAAAATAGCCTAAACATGAGCAAAAGTCATTAGGCTTACTGGGGTTCCAGTACATTCTCCATCCGTTTATTCACAACTCAGCTAATCCTTGCAATGACACTATGGAGCAGACACTGTGCCTATCTCCAGCCACCAACTTGTCCAAAGTTGGAAAGTTTTCAGAAACTCTTCTTGATCACTAACCCTGCTGTTGCAAAGAGACAAAAAATATAACTGGGTCACGCTTTCTGCTCATAATACCACACAACCACTTGCAAAGGGTTAAGACGGGCACTGAAGTGAATGCATAACATGTATTCAATTCTAAATTACAATATAAGTACACAATTTACCCCCTTGTCTCCCCAACTCCTCCCATGTCTCCCCTCACTCCCTCTCAAACTGAAGATCTCTTCTTTATTATTATTGTAATATATGTGCATAAACACAACCTGTTGAATCCACTTAGTGTTGCTTGTGTACATGTGATTTGGAGGCTGACCATTTGGTATTAGAAAAATCAATTAGGGGGCACATCTTTGGAAAAGACTAATTCTCTCTCTCAACAATTATTAGTTGACTGGAATTCTTTATCTAGAGGTAGAACTCCCATGAGATTTCCTCCATCCCCCATTAGCATGTCTTTTTGATGCTGTCATTCTTTAGGTCTTGTTTGGGTGGCCGTATTGTTGAAGTATCACAAGTGAGAGTGTGTCTTCTAGAAATGAGAGGGAAGTTACACTCAATCACTTTTTTAAAAAAATTATTCCCAGAAATCGGTATGGAATGAACCATTCATGTCAAATGACCCAGTACACCATGAAGCCCAGCCCTGTGGTTAAATTCAGTGGGAGGCCCATCCCTTACTTTATTCTTTGCTGTGTCCAAGTAGCTGACAGGACATCTTAAAGGAGGAAAAGTTAATATTGGCTCACAGTTTGGTGACGTTTAGTTCATCACGGCCAGCAAGAGACAGTTGAGTTCACAGGAGCTACAGCCCCTCACATCCGACGGGATCAGGAAGGGCAGTACACTATCATGCCCTCTTATCTCTTCCCTAGAAACTTTTCTAATTTGTTTACTGAGCTGACCCCATAAAAGATTTGTCTATGTGGGCCCTGATGTGGAAAGGAGAAGCTGGATGAAAAGATTCTCAACCAAGTGGAAAACACGGGATTCCAGTTCCAGATGTGGGACCTGTAGTGCTCCACGGCTGTCCCTACGCTCGCTTTTGAAGCGTGAGGCCAGTCTGGATTCCGCCTGGGAATGCCCCAAATTTAGAACCAAGGCAATACTTCGCAGATTTACAAGCAGCAGATGTGATGACACAGCAGTGAAAATTAGCTTGTCACTGCTTCAAAGGCCACCAGGACAAGCTCTCCTTATGCAGCAACTGCATGATCAAGAGGAGAGTAGGCTCAGTTGGGTTATGTGGGACGTAAACCCAGTCTTGAGCATGAGAGGGAGCTCCTGATATAGCTTCTCACTAACAGACGAAGTCTTTGCCCTTCCAGGTTCTATGATTCTCCATTCCATGTTGGTATTCATAAGTAAATAGTTTCTTGCTTTCTGTTTACTTGTGCAATATGCACAAATGTATAGATGTGATGAGGGACTGGAGCCCTAGCAGTGGGTCAGGCATGATGATGTGAATCTGAGGGGGTGAATTAACAAGCAAGTAGGCATATACAGCATGCTTTCCTAGACGGCTGCTACTGTGGAGGTAGTCATGTCATGTGTAGTATCTGAAGGTCATGTGTCCTGAGTTGTGAATGAGTTGCACACCCCTTCCCTGGAAGCATCTCAGCTTTTCCAGAAAAGTATGTCCTTCAAAATATTGAAGGTGGTGGCCTTTCTGCAAAAGTTAAGAACTGGAATGTGGTCTTAGAATCCTACAGAAGAAAAGCCCTTGAAAGCTAAGCAACCCGAGACAGAGGGCAAACAATGACAGGACTGGGGAAGTCACGAAGGCTTCAAGTTTCCCTGAGCTGTAGGCTATACGGTTTAACACGATCTCACCAAGACTATACACATGGAGCTTTAAAATGCTTAAAGTGGATGCCAGTCTCCCCATGGATGTCCTGACTGCATCGCTGACACTTTTTTTCCAATCTCACTTCCCAAACTGTCCAGAGCAAAGCCTTTACCCTAGACACAGTGACACAAGCCTATAAGCCAAGCATTTCATAGACAAGGCAATAGGATCATGAGCGTAGACTAGTCTGAACTAGCTAGTGAGTTCAAGGCCAGTCTGGGCTACATAATGAAACCCCATCTCAAAAAACAAAACCAAAATATCATCAACAAAAATAAGGCAAGACCTTTTGTCCAAGTGTGAATAAGAGATACATCTGCCCCATGCCTGGGCTCCTTCTATGTATGGAAAGGAAATACATCCCTCTAGCTTCAATAACTTGCTCTCCACTTGCTCTGAGAGAGGAGGAACACACAAGTCATTGGATCCCGAAAAGGCCCGTGGCTTGGGTCAGGCATTGCCCCTGCTAGGGTTTGAGGAGTGTCCTTATGTGAAAAGTAGAGGATCTCTTGGTTACAGCGCTTGGTGAATGCCATGCACAGTTCCTCCTTTTGTAGGAAAATGAACATATTGATGCATATGCCAATGCAGTGCTGCTTTTCAGGGCAATTTTCAAGTACATTCTCAGCAGAGCCTCATCCCCATATCCCCTTCTTCCCAGGGCAATGGGATTTGGGCTCTTTCCTCTGCGATTCTCTTCCCACCATTCCACACCCTGCTATGAAGCGTGAATCTTAAAAGGTCTCATTAATAAAAACAAACCTGGAGCCAGGTATTGAGGTAAACGCTGAAAGATTGGAGAAATAGAACAAGCCACATCCAACGTCACCTTGCCAATTCCTCAGCTGATCTTATTCCCTCAGACTGAAAGCCTCTGAATCCTCATCCAAATGGATCTCAGCTGAACTGCTGCTAAAAGCTAAAAGCTTTAAAAAGCCTAGTTCCTGGTCCTCATGCCTTATATATCTTTCTGCTTCCTGCCATCGCTTCCTGAGATTAAAGGTGTGTGTCACTACGCCTGGTGGTTTCCAGTGTGGCCTTGAACTCACAGAGATCTGGATGGATCTCTGCCTCCCAAGTGATAGGATTAAAGGTGTGTGTGCCACCATTTTCTGGCCTCTATGTCTGTCTAGTGGCTGTTCTGCTCTCTGACCCCAGATAAGTTTATTAGGGTGCACAGTATGTTGGGGGACACAATACCACCACACTGCTATCCAGAGCTAACTATAGCTTTCATCACTCATCTGAAAGCTTCTGTTTGCAGCAGATGGAGACCATCACAAAGATCCACAAAAGGTTATCAGGAAGAGAAGAAAATGTAGCTCCAGGTGATTGCTCCACAACACTACAGGACACTTAAGGAGCAGAGAACATTGTGGAAGGGGATGGAGAAAACTGCAAGAGTCAGAGACCCAGGATGTAGGCCGTGAGATAGTATCTTCTCTGTCTGACAGGGAATTGCACCCATGAAACCTTAACAACATGGGTACCTAGATAAGACCTGCACAGTCACAACAGCAGCTGACATCTTAATGTGGGCAGAGGAAATCTCACAAGGTCCCACCCCTGAGTGAAGAATTGTAATGAATTAATGGCTGCTAAGGAAAAGAATCTGTCTTCTCCAGTGATGAGCCCCTGATAGGTTATCCAGATGGTTAGCCCTAAACATGTATACATATAAGCAAGACTAAATGAACTCAACAGGTTGTATTTATGTACACATATGTGTGTGTTACTATTACAATAGTAATTAAGAAGAACTTGTGAAGTTAAGAGGGAGTAGAAAAGATACAGGAGGATTGGAGGGGAGATTATGGGATGGATATGATGTAAATACATTACACATGTGTGACAGTCAAAAAGGTAGTAAAAAATGCAAAATAAATGGTGTTTGTTTGTTTGTTTGCTTATTTGTTTGTTTTTTTTTAACTCAGAGGCATTAGCACTGGAAAGAATTTATACCAGTTCCTGGATCAGTTCAGAGCAAAGACAAAACTCTAGGTACTTGTTTCCATTCTGGTTTACTCACCCATGCCTCCATCAGTGGTCAAAATTAGGGTGCTCAAGTCAAAGACTTAGAGTGATAGAGAAAGACAGGTCTTCATGGACCTATCAATGTCACTTCCCAGCACCCTACCACATCTACAGGAACTCCGCTCTGCCAATGGCCTCCCAGCAGTTTATATTTGTTCCAATTCCAACTCCCAGAGCTTAAACAATAACCACAGACGTGTCTTACTGACTCATGTAATAAGGCAAGTTCAGTTGTCCCCAGCATGGCTTGATCTAAAAAGTAGTGTCTCTCATCATCTCTAGCTAGACTTAGCTCTCTTCTGAAATGTCCCTTTCCCAAGGTATGTTCTTTCCATTTGGTGCCAAAAGTAGCCATTGACAACTCTAAGCATATTTATTGACATTTGAAATCTTGAGGGCAGATACAGGTCTTGCCTGGTGATTCCAGCAGAAGTCTTTAGGAAGGTTTGACTGACCCGATTTAAGTCAATGTCCCTTCCTACGTCAGTCATTAAGATGAGGAGAACTGTGAGTCTGAACTCATCCTACCTCAGTCTCAAGGCCACCTCTAGAGCCTGCCTAAAAGTAGCAGTGGGGTGAACTAAGAAGAGCAGGTGTTCTCCAAAGAAAGGAAAAGGGGTGCATTTGATGAGCAGATGCAGGACACGTCCTGATGGGTCATTTGAGGAATGACTCGGAATTGATGAAAGTGGGACTATTTCTGCCAAGGGCATCCTCAAAAGCATGGCGCCGATGTTCCCTGCTGTGAGGGCTCAGTATCACTCTCAGTCTGAGCTAAATCCAGCCCTGAGGAAACTGGGCTGTGTCAGTCAGGACTGAGTGAGATCTGCTGGTTAGTTCTCTTTTGCAGATGGCAGATGCGTGCTGAACCACTTTCAAAACTAAATCCTAGGCTGGTAAATAAGAAACAGAAAGCCTAAGCATGTATCCTTCGTCTCTAGTTCCGGAAACATCAGGATGGAGTAGCATTAAGGTGCATAGCACCTGACAATGAGACCCTCCTTTAGGACAAATGAACACATTCAAGAGTTTCAAACATGATAGGAGTTGTAAGTGGACTTTTGTCCACTTTACATTTACATCTGTGATAAAAATGATAAGACTTTCTTAACATCAAAAGTTAAGGATCTTTTACAGCCAGAGTAGCAAATGTTGTGAATATTCATAGTTGTATCAGAATTAATTGTTAATTTTTAAAGAGCAATGCTATACTTTCAGAGCACAGCAACAAAAAAAAAAAAAAAAAAAGAAAAAGAAAAAAGAAAGAAAGGAAAAAAAAATCACATCTGCCTTTGCCTTCCCTGGCCCTGGCCCGTGGGCACAGGGGATAAGGTCAAAGGCATATTTCAGAACTGCAGACATCTCCCTCTTGCTTGAGTTTCCAAAATAGCTCTCAAGTTTCTTCAAAGGTCTGCTTCACAAACCACAGCTAAACTGTAATGAGAAAAGGCAGAAAGAAAAGCCCTAACCCAGGGACTTCAGGTGGCTCTGAAGAAGTACGTTAATGACAAAGTTGACATCAACATCTGTTAGCACCTTTCATAATGCCCCCTGGAAAAGCCACTTAACTCTTGCCATCTGACAGAAAGGGATTCTCCAGGTCCAGCAACTGATAGATGCCCTCCTTCTAAGCCGCGGAGTCCTCTGATGGAGTAAAACCCAAGCAAAATACACCAGAGTGAAGCTCTTCGCTTTGCCTTGTCCTGCCCTGAGGGAAATGATGACTTAATCCACACTGGCTAAATCTTCAGTAGACTGAAGCATGGATGAGGGCCTCGGGTCAATCCAGGACAAGAAAAGTGACATCTGTTAGTGTTCGGGAATGGTGCATTCCTGGGCACTTTTACAAACAATGCCACCATTGAAATAGGACTGCTCCCCTTTTCCCTCCAGATATAAACATTATGCTTCAAACCTTAATAATAGGAACCAAAGCTCCTGCCACACTTCACACAGCTGCGTATCCATTCTATTTGTTTGCTATGGAGAGTCCAGTTAAAGCACAAGTGTCCTTACAAAGACAGTGTCCTATGAGGGATGACAAGGTACATGTGTTAACTTATGCATTGGATAGCCAGTGGGTGAACATTATGTATTTGTAAACCCAGTGAGCCTGGCAGAACCATTATTTTCACTTGGCTTACTCCTTCTACACAGTGAAATCCAAGCAATCCAAGAGTATGTAAATATTTTTCTTTTACCCATAATAATAGATATATCTGTGAGTATCTCTGTAAAAAAAAAAAAAAAAAAGCTACACAGAGGCTATCATGGAAGATTACAGGGGCGGTGTGTGTTTCTTCACACCCCTCGGATTGCTCTTGCAGCTCAAATGCACGGAGTGTTGATATATGCTAGAGTATATACTAGGACTCAGAATACATAAAGGAAGTTCAAGATGAGCAAAAGTGCATGAGCAGAAGATAAACAGACAGGTATCCCCTAACAATTGAAAGGAGGGGATTAGAAAAGAAAGGGAGGCAAAATTCACCAGGCAAAGGCCGGCTTCTTAGGGAAGGGTCACTGGGTAGGTAACCTTTGGCCTCTGAGAGTCAAGTAGGAAGGCACCAGGTGGAAAGTGGTGTTGAGTGGAGAGACAGAACAAAGAACGGGGAGCACATTCCAGGCTGAAGAGGACCAGTGGGCTTCATCTCAAATCCCGGCTCTAATTGATTGGGAGTGGTGTTCTAAGTGTGGCGATGACAAGGGCTGTGAATGCAGCGGAGAGCTTCAGCACCCCACGCCATCAGCTGGCCTGGGATTCATTCGGTCCACCTTGATCTCAGTGCGTAGGTCATCTTCATGCTGGCAGCTCCCCGTTTCATGCCCATGCAGCTTTCTGCTTCTCAACAGAGATTTGGATTCTGTAGAAACCTAAGGGCAAGGCAGCCAGCAAGTATAGAGGATTCAAGGACACCACAGAAGTTCAATCAATGACAAGTGGGAGACAGTGAGCCAAGACACAGTTTCCCCTTCCCATGATAAGATGGTCCTCATGTACATACTAAGCAAACCCTAATGCATTGCCAGGGGAACGGGCCCAGTTGTCCACAGCAGAGCTAACTCCCTAGCATGCCCTTTACTGAGTTCTCCCCTCCCTGACTCTTGTGCCTCTCTCTCTCCCTCCCTCCCTCTCTCTCTCCCTCCCTCCCTCCCTCCCTGAAGGCTCCTTGGATCACCTTTCAAATATTTCACAGCAGTCACATATTGCTACATAATTATCCAAAGGTACCTTAAAAAATAGCACGCACTGCCTCCTGTAGTCCCGAAAGTCAGGAAATACACAGATGCTGCATTCCAAGGTCTGTCAGAGCCTCTCAGAATGTCAGAAGGTTCTGGTCAACCGAAGGCATGCTGGACTTGGTGGCTCCAAGATGGCTGACTCCGATGACTACCAAGCTGGAGCTGTTGCTGTCAGCAGGCCATACCACGTGGGCTTCTCTTTGAGATTGCGTGAGAGTCCTCATGACGTGACCTTGGCTTCTTCTAGAGGAAGTAACCCACAAAGCAGTAGTCATAATGGATATAAGGACATAGCTTCAAAAGCATATCTTTTCCAAGTTTTCAAAAAGCTAGCCTCATGCAAAGTAAGGAGAAATAACAGCAGGCTGGAGGTACACACATGGGAGGCTGGAATCCCTGGAGAACATCTTAGAGGCAGGCTAGCACACTTTACCTGTGGATTTCACAGGAATCTTAGTCCTGTCCCATTATTGATTGACATGACAGTACTCAGAGGCCTCCATGCAGTCTGGGTATCTAGCACCCAGATAAACCAGTGTTTAGCCTCCTAAACTCCCTGAGGTCAAGTAGATTCTGATCCGGATCTCAAACTGTATTTCCATCTCAGGGTTAATTCTCCTAAAATTGAGACAAACTCAATTTCCCAGCCATTTGTTTTCCTTCTGAGGACTTTCCCATTGGGCAGAAATGGGACAGTATCTTTCCATCTTATTTAGAAATGTCTTTGGATCTTTCCTTTGTTTCTGACAGTGCTCAGTTACCTCGGTCACCAACATATGTACAAAACTCTAAAACTATGGTTCCTTTTCACTGGTAATTTATATATATTCTTTTGCAAAAACTTAGTCACTGGGAGACATCTGGAGACAACCTAAATTACTCTTCAAGATTACTATGTTCATGTCCACATAGGGATTTTACTTTATAAATCAGATATAAGCAAAGAAGTCCTAGCCCCAGATTCTTTAAGATGTAAGAATGATACCAGATAATTCAGTTTGCAGATGACTGTTCAAAGCCTCCCTCTTTGTCCTGTTGAGATAAATCAAAGATAAATATAATATATTCAGTGTCTGTATATTTTATATAGCCCAAAGAGATTCACCAGGGAAGAAGACTTATGGTTGATCTGTTGCTCAGCTTCTTCCTGAAATGACTTGTCAGTCTATCAATGAGCAATATACACCATTTGTTCTCAGGGAACATTTAAATTACAATCCACTTTTACAATTACACTTCATCATGTGTGCCACATTGCCTATATCACCTTCATATAAGAATGTGATACTTAAGTCAGAAAGCAAATAGTAAAATATAAATGTGCATATGAATATGTAAATTAGAATCTTGAAGTTCAAACTTAAGACTTCATACGTATTCCCTTCCTTTTAATGCATCTTGTTATTTCTAACAGCAATGGAAATCAGCTCATCTGAACTGTCTTCCGTAATATATTCTCCTCAAGTCAAAGGTATGGAAACATGCTAACATTACTAGCAAAATCAAATGTAAACATTAAGTAAAGATGCTTGCCTGAAAAGAAATAGACCAAGCCAACTGCAACAAAAATATGTGGCTGGCCACTTGAGACCTAAAACATTTCAGTCGCCAAAAGGCTCACCCCTCGACTTGTTCAGCATCTTTTATTGACACTAAGCTAGGAGATTGATGTTCTTTTTTCCAGGAGTCACTAACTCCCTTTTAAGACGCTTTCCAAAGTAAGTAAGGGATTGCTTAGACTCTAGGTGCTTTATTTAGGATGCCAGGGAGACAGATTTTAATTAATTTAATCACAGTGAGATTTCACAATCTAAAATAATTAGCAGTACTTGGCAGACGAGCCCTTATCTGTTGCAGGTAATCAGCAGAGAGTGCCAGGCTGGACAGTTAAGGATCTAAGGAGGGCCTTTTACTGCTGTTGATGAAGTACAAAGTGTGCAGGCCTGTGTTGATCTGCCATACTTCAGCAGCTCTGTCTCTGCCAGACCACGCTCTGCATATAATACCAAAACATGGTGGCTGTACTTAGGAGTGAATCCTATCTCCAGATGGTGTTTGGGAAGAAACCTGTTTGGCTGATGCAGCCTGTTACAGTGATATGCAGTGATTATGTCTTACGTAATATGTTTGCTGTATCACAAAATGGCTTGGCTCTTTATAAAATGTAAGTTAGAAAATATTGATTTTTGCTGAGTCATCCTTCCACAACGATCCTGAGAGCATTGCTTGGGAACAAGTGGGAAACGCTTTTATCTTTTCCGATTGAAGAATCTTTTTAGAGCATACAATTCAGTGACTTAGTGCATTCACAAAGTTGTACAGCCATCACCATCAATTCCAGAATGTATGTGTGTGTATGTGTGTGTGTTGTGTATGTCTGTGTGTGTGTGTGTGTGTGTGTGTGTGTGTGTGTGTGTGTGTGTGT
>CABHPQ010156549.1:7293-20878 GCA_902168405.1 Peromyscus aztecus | reverse complement strand
TTGTCTATATTGAACCAAAAATGTTGAACTAATTTAAAATTTAAAATAAATTTAATGTATAAAAGCTTTTTTTTAAATTTAAGAATGCATAAGCAACCTGGGCATAGCTGTACATGCCTTTAATCCCAGCACTTACCAAGGCAGAGACAGGAAGATTCATGAGGCCAGCTTGGTTTACAAAGTGAGTTACAGACAAACCAAGGCTGTTACACAGAGAATCCCTGTCTTGAAAAGCCACGGAAAATTTTATAAAAAAAGAATTCATAAGCAAGTGGGTCTCTTCTACCTACCAACAGCACAGATGTACGTATAAATGGCACATCTTTCCTGTTATAAATATATACATGAAATATCTTCCTATTAGTTTTATATTTGTGGCATGGGGGTATTACATGTGTGCCACAGGACATGTATGGAGGTCAGAGATCAGCATTTCAGAGTCCTTTGTTTCCTTCTACCATGTGGGTTCTGGGGCTCAAGCTCAGGTGCCAGGCTTGGAAGCAAACACCCTTATCTGCTGAACTATCTCACCGACTGTGAGATATTTAAAATGGTGTTAATTAAGTAATCATCTTTAACTTGGAGTATATTATCATTTGATATTTATAAGAAAACATTTCTCAAATGAACAATTTAGTCAATTCACGTGTTTGCATAGGTTGCTCTGTTTAACTTACAAACTATAGCAGAGTTTAAGAGGGATGTTGTATTACACTTCATTGGTTCCCCTTCAGGAGCTAAAGGACTATTTTCCATCTTGGCAGGACAGGTATTAAAAGTCACCCCAAATTGAGTATTGCCACAGATTAAATGACACCTTCATTTCTCTCCTGTACTCCCCTCAAACATGTATTTGTCACCAAAGGGAATACAAGGCTTCAGAACCTGTCATGGCCTGAGTGTATCTCCACAAAGTAGATGTTCTGGAACCACTCCTTAATGACTCTTGGCTGGGAAGTAGTGCCTTAAAGGACATGGCTGGGCCACACAAATGGAGCTCTAGTGGGTGATTTAAGGCCTTCTTCTCGTAAGTTGCCAGCACTTGTTCTAAATAACCGGATTGGTTGTCATGAGAGCAGGCTCCCACAATGCAGCAAGTCCCCATGCTTGATGTCATGTGCATGACCCACTTGCAATTTTACTTAGTGCGTGAGCTGAATGCCATAATATTCTCACCAAAAGCCAAGAATAATGAACTAGAACACATGCATTTTTCTTGAGGTTTCACAGACTCAAGTATTGTGTTATAGTAACAGAGAATGAAAAACAAAGATCCTTAAGCCTGAGCCTAGTGCTCAACATATCTTATAAAATCAATTTTTAAGAACATTGATACTAAAAGATCTATCATGGTTTCATCTCATCCTGAAGACCTGTTTTTCAGGAAATAACACTTGAATAAATGCCAAGGTGAAAATTTTCGAAAAAAGATAGAAATAAACAACAGAAGCAAAATATGCTATTGCTTTTAGGGAGAAAGAGAAACAGAATGCATAGTGATGTCATTTTCTCAAATATGTGCATTACAACTCTGCCTTTGTTTGCTTCTGCTGTGCTTATGTATATGCAACAAGCCACTTAAATCTTCTCACATCTGTGTCGATAAATAACTGAATGGATGCCTGGCACATGGCATCAAGCTTAATATGCAGAAAGCAACTAAATGTCAATGTTAATTAATCACTTAAACTAAGAAAATAATAATTCTTAGTAGCTATATTACTTTCAGAGCTAAGCCTCAAGATTTTGTTTTCTAAATAATTCATTTTTCTATTTTCCCTTATAGTGTAGAACTCTAACCACTCATATTCATTAACTAAAATCTAAAAGGGTGATTATATACCTCTAAAGTAATATTTCCCTTCTCCCTCACACACAAGTGCCACACCTACAAAGTCTAGATTGGTCATAGAATTAATTTAAGGGTATGATCATTTTCATTTATCATTCTATATTCTTGTTTTTTTATTATTTTTATTTACTTTTATATCAGTGTGTGTGTGCATACGTGTGTGTGTGTGTGTGTGTGTGTGTGTGTGTGTGTGTGTGTGTGTAAGTGTACATGTGTAACTGTGCCTGCCAAGGGCAGAAGACATTGAATCATTTGGAGCTAAAGTTACAGGCAGTAGTGAGGAATCTAACATGGGTTCTGGGAACAAAACTTCATCCTCTACCAGAATAACAAGTACCCTTAACCACTGGGCAATCTCTGCATCCCCTGGCAGCATCTTGATCATCTCTATCTTATTCTATTCCCAAAATGGATTTCTGTGGCATTTGCTTTATTTCCTACTGATGATATCAACTGCATAAAAAGAATACTAACAAGGGGTCAAGGGTGGGGTAGACAGTACTCCATGCCATGTCCTAAATACCTCTGTGTAAGATTCCTTTTGGCCACTATGTTCCTCAATAAAGAGGGTGGTTCATACCGATCATCTGTCCACCCACCTCATTTATGTTCCACTGCCCACTCTATCCTCTTATTGTATCGTTTTGGGTATTATAATGCTTCACTATTGCTAGCCTTGGGGTATTTTGCTTCTGCTTGCTGGTATCCTATAAAGATGTGTATGTATACGTCTTTGATAAATAGTGACTTTATTAAACTTTGTGCAAATTACTAAGCTTGAATGCTCCATCTCACTCTTCCCTGCTACTACATTAACTAACCCAAGACAGTTTGCCTGGGGATTAAAAATGTGATTGTATTTGCAAATTTCTGCTTTCCTCTATACTTTTCTCATAATCACTTTTCTTCCACATATGAGGTAGGAAAATAAGTTATCTGAGCCACATTCATTGTGAAATTCCTATAAACTTTATCCACAAATTAAATATATATTCAGTTATAGTTAAATCTGAAATGAGTAAATGGATGGATAATAGATTATTCTGAGATGGAGAAACCTCAATATAGAAATTTACCTAAGAAAGAAGTGATTTTCTTTAAATAGTTTTTATACTGATTATCTCTGAGGGAAGAAAATAGCTGTTTCTATTTTGGCTAAATTAAGGAGATAAGTATTATTAATTATTAGAAGTACATGGAAAATGACAGAATCAAAAGAACTATATATTGATTCAATATTTTAATTTTCCCAAAAATTTCTTTTATATCAATTTTTTATATTACAAGCAAACAATTAAATATCAAATGAACAATAAGAGGCAGATTTTAAACAAAATGGTATCATTTGATGGAATATGCCCTCATTGTAGGTGGGAAAACATCAACACGTACAGTTTAAAACATCATGAGTAATTTTTTTAATATATAACAATTAGTGTGATTATATGCAATATAGAGAGTAAGGGTTAGGTTATTTATTCTTTAAAATATAAACTTCCAAATTATTCCTAAGTAGTCATGAAATATATTAACATAAAATACATTGGTTATCTAAATCTAAAATGAAAAAAAAATTAAATATAAAAGTTTTCATACATTTTTGGTGTATGTGCATGTGTGGTGCAAGTATATGAGTATGTAGATTAGCACATGCATGCACACACATAAGTGACTAGAGCAAGATTTTGGATGCCTTGCTCTATCACTTACTAACTTATGCTTTGAGACAAGGTCTTCATGAACTGGAAACTCACCTTTTTGACCAGCCAAGCTGAACTCCAGTCTCTTATTATCTGTGTATATTTACCTCTTAATGCTGAGTTTACTGTTCTGTATGCAGGATTCAAATCCATTATTGAGCTACCCACCCTCTCTCAATAGGTTTTATTTTATTTATTAATATATAATAATCTCTAAAATAAATATATATATATATATTTTCCTTCCCTTCCTTTCCCTTTCCTTCCCTTCCCTTCCCTTCCCTTCCCTTCCCTTCCCTTCCCTTCCCTTCCTTTCCCTTCCTTTCCTCTAGGAATGAACTTCCTCTAGGCATATAGCTAAACTATTTTGTCTATTAAATTTTGAAGAACAAGGTGAACATTCTAAAAATTACTATAATTAATAATAAGAGAAAAATAGCCAACAATTCAAGGACTATCTAATTCATCAAAATAATACTTAGTTGATAAATGAATCTTCCTACTCTTTTTTAGAACTGAACTTTTTTTTAAAATAAGATCAATACACATTTTCAAGTACAAAGGGATTAGTAATGTAACAAAGCAGGAGATTTTAGGATAAAATCACCATAATTCTCTGGAATTTAACTCACAGTCCCTTTTGTCTTCGTGACATATTTTTATTTAATAGTTAGGAAAATAAGTACTCTGTCTAATGTTAATGTGACTAATATTTTTAAAAACCCACTTTATGACTGTATGGAAGTAGGAAATAGATACAGCAAGTTTGCCAGAAACACTAGAATTTACACAAGGGAAACTTTCATCATAACTCCCCCCACCGTGTGTGTGTGTGTGTGTGTGTGTATTCAGTTTTGCCTGTGTTTGCACACACACAGGTCAGAAGTCTTTGCTTATGTGTTCCTCTATCTCTGTCACTCTATTACAGCATGGACATGTGTGCTGCCACACCTGGCTTTTTGCATGTGTGTTTGAAATCTCAACTCAGGACCCATGCTTGAACAGCAAGCACTTTACCCACTGAGCCTTGTCCAATTCCTTTCAACTTCCTTTTATTATCTAGTTATTTTATTATCTAGTTATTAGACTATTAGTCATATATTTGCACATGAAATAAATTTAACTTTGTTTAGTAATTAAAAATAAAGTATATTAAAAAAAACTGAAAAACGTATTAACAGGATACTACTGTCTTTGCTTATCTTTTAGTGTTGTCTTTCATTGCTTGCGTGGCCTAGTTTGTATATGACATAGCATCTCTAAGACTAATTTGACTCTCACATTACAGCAAACATAATTGCCGAGAATGATGTTGTCTAAGGCTGTAGATTTTAATTCCCTCCTAACAGATTGACCGATGCTTGCATCGCCAACATTCTCCAGACTAGTAAATATTAACTATATATTAATTCTTATTAGTCCATACAATAAAATATTTGCCTGGATTTTGCCCTAAGCCACTGTGAGATTTGAGTTGCCAATTAGTGCACAGAAATCACAGATGTGTTTGTATTTCACATCAAATAGTTCTCATGACAAGAGAATATATAATTCCTAGAGTGTCTGTAAGGTTATGAGAGTGTGTGGGTCACTAATTATCAGGGGAAGAAGAAGATCATTGGTTATAGTGCTGTGGCCACTTTTACTGGGAAAGCTGGGGAATTTCCAATGGATTTATAAGTGATTAATGGCAATAGGAACTGGATGTCAAAATTGTATAGGTGTAGTTGCTAAAAGTATTTAGATATGAATAACAGGAAACATAATATATATGTTAGAAATGATATAAATGAGATCAATTGTGTTGAATGCCTGACACAGAAACCTTTTAATCAGAATAAAGTCAATGAAGTTAAAAATAAAGCAGGTTAGATATACATGAGGAATACTCCAGATATTGATTGGAAAAGCATGGATAGATGTATTCATTTATTTTGAATGATCAACTACTTACTACAAACGGGAGATGTTTATTCGTCTTTAACTTAATTTGTAGTGGTGAAGATTTTCCATTCTGGCAACAAGAAAAATTAGTTTCTAATTTTTCTTTAAGTTTCATATACATTTTGCTAAGGAATATCCACATTTTTGACAGTTTGTAGAAAATGGTCTCAGTACTATTCCTTAAGAGTTACTTGATTTTAAAAGTCCATAAAATGCTATGAAGGAAGAAAGTACTTTGAAGAAGGTGAGGGCATATTTACTAAGCTAAACCTCAGTCTCCATGTCTGAAAAGAAGCAGAGTGGTATCCCAAAAGGCATATACACATGAGGGTCAGGAAGAACCAGGCCCTAACCAGTCAAACATAAAGATACAAACAGGCTCCTGGTTGAAGACAAATTGCATAACATGAAAATTTAGAGTGAAATCAATAGATGTATCAAAGAAATACTACTAAGTTCCCTGAGTATCCTGCAGGTTTAAAGCTGAAGAAACAGAGAAAATAGAAGCAAAATAGATTAGGGTTTTAGAAGCACTGCAAATAACAAGCATTAAACAGAAACACTAATATGTCCCTCCTTGTTTCTTTAAGCAGACACATGGTTAAGTGGAGTGACAGAAATGTCTACTGATCACGGTGTCTAATATAGATGTCTCCAACTCTCTCTTCCCCATTTTGTGCTTACCTAAGACGGTATCTTTACATGGTAAGAGAACCTGGATCAGCTAGAGCAATGGCAAAGACTCAAGAGAACTTTCTGCTAGTTCTTTTTCATAACCACAGTTTGAAAAGCTTTGTAACCCTTCCAGTGCTCCGTGTGAAATATGAATCCACAGGCCATCTAATTAGATCTCATGTCCTTCCTTGTTTGTCACAACACAGGGTACAGTTAGTTAGGTCAGCCTATCTTCTGCATTCCTTTTTGTTATTTAATCCCTAGACAAATTAATGTAAAATCACTAGTTTTAAAGGAAGCATTCTTATATTTTCTATTTTGCTCATTATCTTCATTTCTCTCAGAAAAGGAGATTAGGACATTTTCTGGTTGTGCTTTTCATGGATCAGTGGTAGTCCCAAACTATTCATGCAAATAAGACTAACAAGACTATTGAGTAAATTAGTACTTTTAACAAAAGATACAGTGAGTTAGGTTATATAAACAAAGGATGAAGGTCACATCTTTTTTAATCATAAAAAAAGTTGTTGTCTGTGATACCCATGGCCTTTGGGCTATACTCTGTCAAAAATTACACAGCCAGACTCTATCTAGTGAGGACTCATTCCTTTTTTTTGTAGTTTTCTAGGAACATATGTAGAGGTGTTAACATGAATGGGGCATTAATCTAGAGAAACAGATCAGCTGACCCATCCTGGAGATGAATGGGACAATTGATGTCATACCAGTCTGTATTTACATTATAAATAAAAAATATGAGTGACTAAAATAATGAAGGAGATTGTTGGCACCAACGTTAAAATGACTGTCTCCACTCTCAACCCTTCCATCCTTTTGGCAGCACACTAGACCATTTCAGAAAAATGATGAAAGATGTGAGTGAACTACTGGCAATATCAATAGACAAATACATTTAGAATCTATGGAGTAGAACACATTAAATAAAAAGAAAATAGGAAATCCTATCTTTCTTTGGCTGTGAGATTACCTGAGCTACACAGTCAGGTGGTATTCAGCTAGATGATAGTTCTACGAATGAAATTGTTGATCCTAATTACCCATTATTGATGCTCTGGCAACAAGTTACAACCATAGATGTATATGATCTCGAAAAAGAGAACTGACAGTGACTAGCCCATTGTGGAAAGGGAAATTCAGGACTACCATAAGAAAACTTCTGCCAGGTTTCCCAGACCAAAGAAACAGGCCCCAGATGGAGTTCTGTGGACTTCTTCCATCTCCTTGGCTCAGCTGAATTCCTGCCATTTGCCTACATCTGCCAGGCGCACGAGGCAGATTCCCTTGCCTTCCACCCTCCTACTTCTCTCTCCATCATCATCCCGGCATTTCAAAATATAGTTCATTTCACTGTCTCATTACTTACTGGAGACAAGCCTTGGAGTCCTCTTCCCACCAAAGCAGCCCACTTTCTGATGCATGGATACTTACGTTCTGCATGGAGCAGGTGTTATTGTTTAAAAATACTAACCAAACTCCTATAGCTACTATAAAAAGCAGGGATTTAGAATCTTTATATGCTTGTCAGAGCAAATGGCATTAAGAAATTTGATCTTGCACCTGCCTACTTACTCTTCACATTTGCATAAGTGTTCATTGCTTGCAAATGAAGCACGACATTTGGTTCTATTTCACTCAAGAGAGGAGCCCTGTCCATCTGCAGAGCTTCTTCTCAAAGAGTCACAGATCTTTGTTTTGCTCAAGCACAGGAAAGAATAAGGAAGATTTCCAAATTTCATACTAAAATTCACAATGTACAAAATAATAGAATTGACAGAAGAATCATATATATATAATATATATATATATGTATACACGTATACATATACATATACATATACATATACATATGTGTAATTATAAATCTAGGATCCCCAATTCTGAGGAAAATATGGCATTTGTCTTTTTAAATGTGACTTATTTCAATTAATATAATGATCAACACTTGTATCCATTTTCCTACAAAAAGAATAATTTCCTTTATCACCCAATAAAGCTCGATTTACATATAGGCTACGATTTTAGTATTTATTTTCTGTTGGCAGAGATTAAGGCTGACTCTATTATCTGGTCGTATGAACAGCCCTGAAACAGACACGTATATGCAAGGTTCTAAGTCCTTTGGGTGTATGCTGAAAAGCCATATATCTGGGTCACATGATAGTTCTGTCTTTAGTTTTTCTTCCTTCCTTCCTTCCTTTCTTCCTTCCTTCCTTCCTTCCTTCCTTCCTTCCTTCCTTCCTTCCTTCCTTCCTTCCTTCTTTCTTTCTTTCTTTCTTTCTTTCTCTCCTCCCTTCCTTCCTTTCTTTTCTTCTTTTTTTTTTTTAAACTCGCCATACTGATTTCTGCAGTGGCTGCACTAATTTGTATTCCCACCGGCACTGTACATGTGTTTCTTTTTCTTTGGTCCCTCACATCCTTACCAGCCTTTTTTTTATTTGTTTCTTTATATAAACCATTTTGATTGGGATGATAGTCTCCACATAGATTGTATGAGTGTGTGTGTGGGTACGTGTGTGTGTGTGTGTGTTTGTGTGTGTATTTCATTTTAATTGATTTGAAAATATGGCTTCACTTTTGAAAGGTGAAACAAACAAAGGTACAGAGAAACAATAAAATCTGCTCATATCTAGCTATAAATCATAAATGCAATATATTTGGTGGCCATGAGAGAGGAAAAAACAAACAGGTAAGTTGTAGTCCTATCACAGAAATCGCGATTGTAAATTAAAAACTCCAGAAACTGTGCAGTAGACATTCTTGTGACAAAAAACCTGAGAAGAAAAGGGGAGAAAGGATTATTTTCTTCTTATAGACAGAGCAAGGAGATGCAGTCCACAGTGGTGTGAATTCAGGCAGGAGATGGCTATTCACGAGATCTCCTCCATCAGGAAGCAGAGAGCAGCAAATAGTGGTGCTTATCTCACATTCTGCTTTCTATTCAGTCTATGCCACTCTATGGAAGAGTGTCACCTCAGTTAGGGTGGGTCTTCCAACCTCAGAAAACCAAATCTTGAAACTCCTTCAGTAGTGTCAGGATGGCCAAGTGGTCCAAGGCACCAGGAAAAAGCTCCACCAAAATTCCTTCATTTTAAAAACTTTTTATTATTCCATGTGTTAATGTGATCAGTGTTTTGTGTATGTGTGTGTGTGTGTGTGTGTGTGTGTGTGTGTGTGTATGTGTGTGTGTTTATGTATGTGCACTTACCACAACACATGAGTAGGCATCAGAGGACAACTTCACAGAACCAATTCTCTCCTTCCAACTGGGTTTTGGGGATAAAACCCAGGTCACCATGCTTGCACAGCAAGGACTTTTACCCTCTGCACCACCTTCCTGGCCCAATAATCTTAAAAAAAATATCCTTGCCTATTATTTCCTCTTTTTTGTTTATTTGTTTTAAGACAGTGTCTTTCTATTATATAACTCATACTGTCCTGGAACTCGCTATGTAAACATGGCTGGCCTTGAACTCATAGAGATTTGCCTGTTTCTACCTCCAGAGTGCTGGAATTAAAGGAATATCATCACCACAATGGACACTTATTTTTTATTTGCATGTGTTTTCTCCATCCCATTTTCCTTTAAGATTGCCGGTGTCTTGCCGTCAGTCTTACACTGAGTTCTTTAATCTTTTTGTGTTCATTTTCATAAAGAGCGAGAGATTGAGAGGGACTTTTGTTCTTTTTCATGTAGCTATTGGGCTCCTTTCCACAAAGTAAATTTTTGGTACCTTTGTTAAAAATAATGTGGTTTTGGAAGCACTGTTTACATCTGGGTCTTCTGCTCTGTTCCATTTCTCTACACAACTATTTTGGCTAGTTTGCTGGTTTTGTTACTGTGGTTCCAAATTATAACTTGAAATCAGCTATGGTGATACATTCAGCTTTGCATATGTTGCTCAGGAAAGAAATCAGAAAAAATATTATACATGTAAATACTATAAATGTAAAAAACACTACACATATTTTAGAAATAAAAATACATACACAGCTTACTAGGGTTACTATACCATACACAGTAATCACCCCCTCCAAAAAAAGAAAATATCTTGGAATAAACCCTTGCAAGCAGTTGAAAAACTTACAAAGAAAATGTTAAAACACTGAACAAAGAGATTGAAGAAGGGCCTTCAGGACAGAAAACTCTCAAGTTTACACATTAGCAGAATTGATAATGTAAAAGTGTTGTATCACTAAAATCAATCTACAGATTTAATACAATATCCATTAAATGTATAATACCAATCTCAGTGAAATGGAAAAAGCAATTGTTTATTTAATTTGTGTAGAACCCCAAAGGACAAAAAGTAGCCAAACAAATTAAAAGTATTTCAAAAGAATATTAAGAAGAAAAAAAATAGGACATACAGAATTACAAAATGAGTTATTTTTTATGTAGACATATTTCTTTACTCCTTGTTTAAATGTCATTCATATGATTTCATAGCTTTTAGCTACCTTATATTTTTCCTCAGTGCTATAATGTGCATTAGTCACGTCTTTCCATATTTGATTTTCTCATCTATATGGTCTTATTTTATACTTCTAAAATTGCCAGAATTTTAATAATTATATTCAATATCTAACTGTTATCATATCATTTAATACCACTGCTAACAAACGTCTCTTTTATTCTTCAGTGTAACACTTACTCTGAAAAGCAAATTTAAAATTGTGCTTAATTTTTTAAAATCTACATCACTTCCCCCTAGTCACCCAGTGGAGATTATTTGAGTTATTGTCTTCATTTATGAATTCTCTTTTGGTTCATCTTTATCAAATTCTGTTGTCACTTTTGGCATCTTTAGATGAGTAAGAATTTTGTGATTGGGTAGATGAATTGATCTGTGAAACATGAAGTGTTTTTGTAGCATCTCTGGTTTTTGCTCAACCTGTTTCTGTAGCATTATCCCACAACTGTTTTATCAGCATAGCTCCCTCAGACACTCATTGTCAAACATTTCCATGAACAAAATAATTATCTCTCTGAGCTTTGGTTTGCTGGCACTTGTGCGACAGAATATTACTTTAACTATGTAAAGGTGTGTTGCATGTGTTTGTGCTGCGTTTGTTTAACTAGGCAAAGATGTATTACATTTGATTACGTTGGATTTATTTGATGATGTAAAGATGTGTTGCTTGGTTTGCCTAAGGCACCTGATTGGTCTAATAAAAAGGTCAATTGCTAGGCAGTAGAGGGATAGCTGAGGCTGCCAGGCAGGGAGAATAAGAGAGATGAGGAATTTAGGCTCCAGAGAGAGAAAAGAGGAGAAAAGAATGAGGGAGAAAGAAAGGGAGATGCCAGGGATCAGAATACTGGACACAGAAGAAAACAGGAAAGTGCTGTGGGATGTTCTGCATGGCAAATGTGTTGCTAATAAAACACTGATTGGCCAGTGGCTAGGCAGGAAGTATAGGCGGGACTAACAGAGAGAATAAAAAGAACAGGAAGACGGAGGGAGTCTCTGCCAGCCGCCGCCAGGACAAGCAGCTTGTAATGATGCCGGTAAGCCACGAGCCATGTGGCAAGTTATAGATTTATGGAAATGGATTAATTTAAGCTATAAGGATAGTTAGCAAGATGCCTGCCACAGCCATACAGTTTGTAAGCAATATAAGTCTCTGCGTTTACTTGGTTGGGTCTGAGTGGCTGTGGGACTGGCAGGTGAAAGAGATTTATCCTGACCGTGGGCCAGGCAGGAAAACTCTAGCAACAGTAAAGTAGGACAGACAGAATGAAAGAACAGTAAAAAGTCCAGATCCAAAACATCTATGAAGAAAAAACAGGTTAAATTAAGTTATAAGAGCTATTGGAACAAGCATAAGATAAGGCCCAGCATTCATAACTAGTAATGTCTCCGTGTCATGGTTTGGGGGACAGCAGTCTAAGAAAGCCTGCTATACACTTGCATAGGTAATGAAATATGAAAAAATATATACAGACTGAACTTTTGTTCACCACACACATTCCTCTTCCTTTATCCTAATCAAATTATATCCTTTTTTAAAACATTTTCAGAGATTCTTCAGATGTTTATTTTTGTGTATGTGTGCCACCCTCAACATAACCTTACTTTATCACATATCACCTAGGATAAATTTTATTTGGATTTCCTATAAATCTCTGAATTTATCATGTGCAGAAATTATTTTTTTAGGTTAACTCTTACTTGTCTTCATTTCTGCTATAAAAATCACATGGATAAGGGAAACTTGTTTTTAACATTTGAAGGAATAGTTCAGTAGTCACATGAGTACTGAGATGATGAGTAGAAGTGTTTGGGACATGATGGAAATAGGACCTGCTCAGGAAGTATTTACTTATTTATATTTGGGAAAGGCACAATCATTGTAGCACCATTCAATGGTGGGAGCTTAAATTATATAGATGGCACTCTAGCAATGGAATCACCTAACTTTCCTGGTCATTCATACAAAAACTACACTGTTTATCATTTTTGAGGTTATAAATCAAATGGATACCTTTCTATTCCATCCTTTCCCATAAACTTTTGTAGACTGTAGGGTCAATCTACAGGGTCCCTGCACACGCATCAATCTATGAAAGAGAACTACAACTCATCTCCATCTTTCTCTCATTCTTCCCTTTCCTCACAGGACCATCCTATTGTTTTTTGATTCTTTAGTTTATAATAAACTTCTAGTAGCATATTTATACCTGGGAGAGTTTATCATCTGAAATATGGCAGGAAGAGCTTGCAACATGAATTCATGATGTGCATATTTATTTCACAAGAGATGGAAAGAGGAATAAGTAAAACAAATAGATGTGTATTGGTTTTCTCTGACACAATAAGTAAAAAGAGTTATGTCAAAGTTACTGGAGAACCTTAAGTATCACGTAATTTGGTAAAACATAAGGGTTTTATAATGTCTTCTTTTTATATTCTTGCTTTTGTGACAAGTCTTAACACCACCACCCACCCCTATGCCTTCAGTGATGCAGATACAGTTTTCCATGTTGACTATTTAAAAACTGTGCAACTTTTTCCTGTTAATATGAAATGAGTATATTTGAAAGGTTTGTTTTATTTTATTTTTATTTTTTAATTAAGAAAAATAATTTCATTCATTGTACATACCAATCAAAGATCCCCCTCCTCCCCCCCCCCCCCCCCTCCCCCCCCCATTCCCCCCTACAAGAAGGCAAGGTCTCCTGTGGGGAGGCACATCCAGTAGAGGCAAGTCCAAGCCCTTCGGCCTCAAGGCTGCACTAAGTGTCCCATCATAGGTAGTGGGCTCAAAAAAGCCTGCTCATGCACCAAGGATGGATTCTTTTTTTTTTAATATTTTTATTTTATAATTAATTTAATTTTACATATCAGCCACGGATTCCCCTGTCCTCCCTCCTCCCACCCCCCAGCCTCCCCCC
>CABHPQ010156548.1:30950-49677 GCA_902168405.1 Peromyscus aztecus | reverse complement strand
AGACTGCCTTACTTGATTGAGAAGATTTCAAGACAGCAAGATCTGGAGGCCCAGCCATGAAAATTGCTCAGTGGGTTTTAGGCCCAGACATAGAATCTGTTCAGTGGGTTTTAGGCCCAGACATGGAAATTGCTCAGTGGTTTCAGTGAGGTCATATTGATCAAAAAGAGCAAAATGCTGGAATATGAAACATATTTATTCTTACCTGAAAGTGAAGGAAAGGGTAAAATTTTGGCTAGGTGAAAAAAGTTGCTAAAGTAGCCAAATTCTTTGTATCAGTCTTTAAAAAAAAGTCTAAAATGCATCTTAGAAGGCTGCAGGGATATTTATATTATAGCTCCACCAGCAATGAAGTCCTCACTTGTTGAAGAGAGATCGTTAAGTAATTCTGCTTGCCAAGACCTACTGAGGATTATGGTCAATAGACCACAGCTTTAGAACTGAGAATTCATGACTAGGATTCAGCTGGGCTTAGGATTCTGTTTCATCCAGATCTGTACAATATCAGTGTGATGTTGATGTTTTACACATGCAGTCTATAAGAAGATTTGTGTCAAGATAGCTTCCAGTTGATGTCAGTCCTAGAACATTAAAAAGCATCTTATGGGGTGACAAACTAGAGATGTGTGTTTGAGGCAGGAGCTAGTGACCACAATATGTTAACCTCAGTGTGTTTAAAACCTAATCCTAAACTGGATTAGGCTGGGTAAGTCAGGGAACCTGATCCTGGACATAATAATCTAATCTCTGAACGAATAAAAAATTCTCAGTATAAGTGAATTGTAATAAAATGCAGCAAATAGACCTTGCTAATATAGACTATTGCTTTATAAGTTTCAGTATAACCAAAGATCAGCAATTCTATACATGTATCATCTATGACTCATTTATTAAACCTTTCTACGTAGTACAATCACCAAAGCAAATGCTGCTTTTATCATGTCATGGAACTATTTCAGAGGAATTGAGAAAAGCAAAAAAAAATACATATTTTGTTTATCTGAATTTATTTCTTCTACAAATCATTTCTTAGAATTATTAATATCTAAGTTTGTGAGTTATATTATTTTTCCTTCTCAACAGAATACCTTTCCTACAACAGAAATCAACCATAATTTCTATGGTTTTTTTGTATGAGAAAGCATTCCTCCTTCATATTTTTCAGAAAAGTAAAAAGATTTATTTGAAAATCTAGAAAGATCATCTTGCACCTACAGTTTAGGAAGTTAAAGTGGGAGCCTGAAGGAAGTCTAAATGTAAAGACAAGTTTTGACAGGCAAAGCAGGTGACCTCATGGTGAACAGGAATGACATTAAAAATGTTCCAGAACAAGGGATATATTTTCAAGAAACCCCACAATTGGCATACTTCCTCCTACTTCTAATTTTCTGTCATTTTCTAGCAATGTCATTTTGATATAAAAATGTTTAAAATACATAGATTAGATGAGTACACAGAGGTTCAATCATGCCTCAATGGCCCATTGGCACAATGACCCCATGTCCAGCATGATTCAAGTACACATAAATTTGGGGTCAACTCAGAATCAAACCACAACACAAATGATAATACTTCGTGTAAGGAGTCAGCTGGATAAGGAAGTGAGCCAGGCCATGGTGGTTGGGAGAATCATGCAGCCTAACTGACTAGCAGCCAGACTGTTTCTTTATTTATACAGAATTTAGTTAGCAGGGATACATTCATGATGTTCCAAAACATAGATCATATCATTTTTTGTTTCTGGACATGTGTTTCACTTCCTTTTGCTCATCTTTTAGTCATCATTAATAAACTATGATAGAACAGAGTTATCATTTCTAATCATTTTCCCTCAAGTTTTGACATCATTAATAAACAGAGTTATCATTCTTACTCATTAACCCCATAGCCCAGCTTTTAAGAATTTAGAGGCATATGACAGCCTGTTCTCAAGCTGGTTGCTTTGGTTGCTTCAAGGACACTAGACCAAAACAAAAACTTCAACCACTCTGGGCATTTTGCTATGTCTCAAGCAGTGTATTATTAACTCTTAGTGGTCACAGTGCCGAGGAAAAATCCTCAGGCAAAAGCTGCTGCAGTTATTATTCAAATTCTGGCATAATACAATCAATGTTCACATTTATAACCTTATATATGTCTAATCCTGGCATTCTGTTGTTCTTGGCCGTATGACATTATAGTGGCTCCACATGAGCTAACTTCTAAGAGAGGGAGGTCGTAACATCTCACACTTTCATCATCTTTCCACTCAATACTTTGCTCATCAGTATATCTCTATGTAGGGCAGAGTGGTAGGCTACATAATTGTCTGAGTACAGTGGGAAGAAACTTGTAATCTGAACTCTAGCCCACCAAATCTTGTTGACCTTTTTGAATTTACTTTGTTTTGAATATCTTGTTCCTATGTAAGTACAGGGACATGTGTTTCAAGAATGTCTCATAGCCTCATGAAGAGACCTCTGGCTTCTTCTTTATGTGTCACAATCTCCAACGAATAAGGAAGACCTGCAAGTAGATAAGGATATTGCCCTCAAAGTGTATGTGGGGGGAATAGTATGTTCAGGACTTTCCTGGGTGAGTTTAGAAGCAGCATTCCTGGGAGAAGGCATAAATGATTCATAAGGAATTTTTCATCAATCCAACATCCCCAAATTGTACAAATATTAAAAGTGCCTCAAGTATGTAACAGGTGGAGATGAAAACCAAAGGTGGCATGGCAGCCATCAAGTGGCTCAGCTTTGCTGGATCTTTGTCAAGCAGCTCTGCTGGCTTTATGACTTCAGCGATTCCATTCAGATATGGCTGTGCCAGCAAAATGTGATGTTTTAATATAATTATACATTATATCAAAATTTTATAAACAATCATCAACTTAAGATTCACTGTTTAGCCACAACTATTCTATCATCTTTTTTTCTTTTCCTGTATCATTTTGTAAAGACAATGCAGAATTATAATTATTTCTCAGATCTTATTTAAAATAACAGAAGACAATTTCTATTTATCATTAAAGTAACACTTAAATTTGACTTTTCCATGTAATCTAATTTAAATAGTTTTAACCATCCTCATTATATTTCCATGTAGTTGATAAAAGGAAGGTTTTGCTTGGACATGAGTAATCTGCACTTTATTAAAGTTGTAAGCAATGACCATGACTTAGATACTATTTACTGAAACAAAGAGCTTTTGAGGATTCAATCCCTATAATATAGCAAAATCATAGAATTGAAGAAACTAATTTCAATCTTGAAAGACAAGAGGCATGACATAGCTGAGATATCCACTGCAGAAAGTAAATAAAAAAAAAAATAAAAACAGCTGTGATTGTCAAGTACTGAATGCCATGTTTAGATCTGTTTCAGTGTGGTGAGAGTTAGACATCATTTACAATGAATTCAACATGAAAATAATAATTACAGAGTAGCAAATATACTACATGCTGTTGGTATAATTAGGGATGTTAATAAGAAATGCTTGAGTTGAAAGCAGGCTCAGTTGAAAACTTAGACACTATGGAATAGAAGCTTCTAAAGTATGTTAAAGGAATTATAATTTTCATATTTAGTATTTGATCCATAGTTATCAAGTCACTTACTACAAAATGAAGTTGATTTTAGTTGGTACAACATTTTGTTTTTCTTAGTACTTCTGCTTCTTTAGCAGCTAATGGAGAGTGGAGAGATTCACACTCTCCTGCAGAGAAGGTTCAGTGTTAGGAGAGTTTTGTTCTGACAATATTTGACTTCATGAAAATTATGTTATTAATTTTAAATCTTCCATCACAGAGCCATATTTTCTGCTTTTAAAGTGTAGTCAAGTCCTACCTGGCCTCCGTGTAGCATCTTAAGCATAACTGTGTTCATAAATTTTATTTCTTCACTAATTGGATAATCTTAAATTATAAAACAAGTAATTTAATATATTTTACATAAACAATATTGATGAAAACAACATTACAATATTTTCCCTCCATGGACTAAGTATTAGAATGTTAGGTAGCCTGTCTATCTCACCAGTTTCTTCAATAATTATCTTTTCAAAGAAAATAATTCTATAGAATATAGATTTCCTCAATAGTGTATGACAATAAAGACGTGAAAAAAAACCCCAGAATTCTAAGGGTTTTACTTTATTAAATATACAACCCAAAAAAGCAGCAAACAAAACTGAAGTTATTTGAACAGATATTTAATAAGTCAGTATTTGAATAAAGATTTTTGCCAACTAAAATATCCATATGTAGGATTTTTCCCCAACAAGTAAATGGATTCAATCTTCTTTTTGTTTGTTTTTTTTTTGTTCCTTCTTTTCTTCCTTTCTTGTTTTAAGACAGTATCTCTTGTAGTTTCAGAAGATAAACCCACAAAGTTTCACCAACCTGAGGATGAGAGGAGAAAAGACAAGATGAGACATGCAAAAGTGGAAGGGGAAAGACCTCACTTTCAAGTCTACAGAGACATAAAGGAAACAAAGGAATGCTGAGAATGAAAAGGCAGAATGTCCCAGGGGAGAATATGCCCATTGGTTTTCCAGTACGAGACAGTCATCCCTGAAGGCATGAATGCGGGTAACATTGTCCAGATAGAGTAGGATATATTTAGAAATAGACACATTGCATGTGAAAGCAACTGATGAGAAAGGAGGCCATGGATTTTGCAAAGAGCAGGGAAGGGTGAGGCAGAGCTTTCAGTAAAGAAAGGGAAACAGAAGTGATGTAATTATATTATAGTTTAAAAATAAAAGAAAGGAAAAAATAGATGAGAAACAGAACCTACAACTTGCAACATGTATCCCAAATTATAAAACATAAGTGGTCACCATGCTCTTACAACCTAATGATTTATTGAACTTATATATAGGTACAATGTAAGAGGAAAGGCTTTAAGAGCATAAAGAAATAAGAAACTAAGAAGCTGCTTCAGATGGGGAAATGGCAGCCCTGAAACAGGGGAATGAAGACCAAACATATCACGCCTCCCTCAAGTGGACTGGAAGGGAATGGAATCTGTAAAACCAGCGAACACAGGCAGAAAGAAAACTCTGTGGAAGGTGGAAATTGCCAGGAAAGGAAAAGGACAGTGAGGAAGATTTGAATAATGGGGACAAATAAAAATAAAGATGTTGTTTGTGTGAGTATGAGTATTTGCGTGTGTGAGTGTGTGTTTGTGTGTGTGTGTGCATAAGTGATCTGATGCTATAAAATGTCACAATGAAACTCATTTATTAAACACTCATGAGAAAAACATGAAAAGAACACAAAAAATCATTTTGTCTCATATGTCATGCAGAGAGGAAAATAATCTGAATCACCTCACTGCTTATTTAATATCTAACATTTATTCTACTCTGTGTCTTGTTATAATTGAAATAATTGGTTTCATAAGATGACACAAAAATGATATGATAGCTCTAGATTTTGTTGTGATTGCATAGATGGCAGAGCAGCGACCTGTAAGGCCAAGATGTTTATACCAACACAAGTTTAATGAGGCATCGTTTTGTTAAATTGCCATTCCATGCAATCACTCCTTTCTCAAAGCATTTAGTAGGAAGTAATTCACCCTATTTGTTCTTTCGTTATTTACTACCCTCAAATATGTCAATATCAAAACCAGTGGAGATTTTTCATTTTTCTATTTATTCAAAAAACTTTCCCTTTGCAACTTCTTAAAATGCTGTTATGTTAATTAGAAACTTGATAAAAATTTCTTTTCTTTTAAGCTTGTATCACCTTCCAATTTTCCAAGTGGCGATAATATTTGCATTTCTCAGACACCAACCAAATGTCTTTAACTTCCCTAATAATTTTTTAAACTCCTTCATGCCTTAACAACCACCCATTTTAGAAATAGTAAGAAATTCTTAACAGTATAGTTGTTATACAACATTTGATATGGTTGTAACATAAATTATCTGTCTCTGTCCTATGGCCTCATTCTTAGACCTCATGATAATGGTTCATACAGCTTAATTAATAACTGTTAAACCCATGCCTTATTCTTTTATTTTTTCCACATAGGTCACCCATTTAGTGTTTCATCAACTCAGTTACATATCAAAAGGAAAGCATTTGTATTTATTGCTTATTTACAGTGAATCTTTTCTTCTAAAATACATATTTAGTCCTTAAAATCATTTACCAGTTCCAAAATGTTTTTTTTTATTAACGTGCTATTACTTCACATTTTTTTCTAAAGGCTTAATCATAATAAAGAAATGTGAGATAGTTTTAATGTTCTTGCAGAAATTTGAATTTTCTTGTATTCTGCCTTTTTATTGTGGGTCTTACATAAAGCAGTTGTTTTGAACTGTTATTTACAGTTGTTAACCATTGTGTGTGTGTAAAATACACATTAAATGCTTATATACTGTGTGAGCCTCTGTACTTTAATGAAGGCAATGACTCTATGCAATTAGCTCTATTTGTCCTTGCTGTGGGATGTTCTGTATGGCAAATGTGTTGCTAATAAAACACTGATTGGCCAGTGGCTAGGCAAGAAGTATAGGCGGGACTAACAGAGAGAATAAAAAGAACAGGAAGGCAGAGGGAGTCACTGTCTGCCAGCCACCGCCAGGACAAGCAGCATGTAAAGATGCCGGTAAGCCACGAGCCATGTGGCAAGGTATAGATTTATAGAAATGGATTAATTTAAGATATAAGGACAGTTAGCAAGAAGCCTGCCACGGCCATACAGTTTGTAAGCAATATAAGTCTCTGTGTTTACTTGGTTGGGTCTGAGCGGCTGTGGGACTGGCAGGTGAAAGAGATTTATCCTGACCGTGGGCCAGGCAGGAAAACTCTAGCCACATGTGCTGCTATAAACTCACACTTTATGAACATGAATATACATGTGTCCATTTTTCCTTGCATATTTTTATTAACTTAGATACTTAGTATCATGGTCTCCTTTGAAAGCAGAGACAGAGAAGTAGAGAGTTGAAAACAGGCTTACTTTTGGTCAAATTGATCCAAGCAGGAGTTCTGAGTTGTATTTACTTAAAGCAACTTCTGCCCTTTTTTAGTGCCTCTGCTTCTATCTTAAAGTGTTTAAGATGCACTGCACTTGAGGACTATGCTTTTAAGATCACCATGGAAGGAACAAATGGGAAAAATAGCATAGTTGCTTTTCCTTCTTCTGAGCAGAATGATCTCCTATTGTAAAACATAAAGACTGACAAAACATTCCCAGCTTCAAAAATACACAGAAGCATAGTCCAAGACTATAAAAAAGTGATAAACAATAATGGTCAAAAAGGACTAAATTCTATATCTCTGCATACAACACCTTTTGGAAAATAAAATCAATACTCAAAAAAACAATGGGAAATTTATAACCATTTTGTTTAGGAGCTGTGGGTTTTGATGAGGAATATATATCCATTTTATCCTGCAAAGTTTTCAAGTGAAGGAAGACAAAAGATTCAATTTCTTACATATTTTTCAATATTTAATCAAGAATTGAAGTAAAATTATTTTTAAACATTGTCATTCTTGTTCATAGCTCATAACTAAGACCTCATCAGAGATCCATAAAGTAACAGATAATCACATCTTTCCTTTGAAATGAAGAATTACTTCTATTTAGACACGTAACTGTTTCTTTCCCATAGACAGCACGTGTTCCTCCAATTATATAATAATTGATTTCCTTTTGCATGATTGACATGACCCTATTTTTTCACTAATATAATATGTTTATTTTCAATTTTAGCTCCCTAGGAAATAATTTAACTTTTGCTAAATAAAATAAAAGCTATTGGTTTGAGAAATCAGTATTATTATTATTTTTAACTGATTACTATGCCACAAAATACTCCCTGTGGTCCTAATAAAAGCTGTTATCTTAGACACTGCTGTCACAGATTCGTTTTTGGTTTTTGTTTTAACTAGGAGGCACCAAATGCTACTGAACTTGTTAATGTTAATTTTTTGGGAGGGTAATATTTTCTCTCTTTGTTTTTGTGTGTCTGTGTGTCTTAATGTAAGGGAACATGTGTGCATATGCATGTGCGTGTATCTGTTTGAGTGCATATATATGTATTTTGGTTTGTTTGTGTTTCCATATGTATTTGTATATATGTGGGTGCAGGCATATGTGTGTTTATATTTTGTGTATAACTGTTTAAGTGTGTGTGAATATGCAACTGTGTATTAGTGTACATGTGTATGTGTGTATATGTGTGTTGCATATATATATGTATATGTGTGCGAATGTTTGTATGTGCTTATGTATTTTTACGTTCACTTCTGTATGTGTGTACATGAGTGTAATTGTATTTATACATGTGTATATGTGTATTGTATGGATGAGTGTGTGTATTGTAAATGTTTATGTTTGAATATGTCCACATGTGTTTGTATGTGTGTATGTGCATGTTTATGGGAGTCTGTGTATGCCTGTGTGTAGAAATCTTTGTATATGTTTATGTGTGCATTCATTTGTGTATGTGTGTGCATGTGTGTATATGGGTATATGTGTGTGTGTGTGTATGTGTGTGTGTGTGTGTGTGTGTATGAGGGTCTGGGTGTAAGTGTATATGAATATATGTGTGTGGACTTGTGTTTGAATGAATGTATGTGCATGTATGTGGATATGTGTGTGGTTGTGTTTGCACATGTGTGTGTATGTGTGCATGTGTGTGTGCAAGTATCTGTGTATATTTGTGTGAACATGTGTGTGCAAGTGTGGTTGTTTCTCTTCTTGTTCCTTTCCCTTTATGATAATTCAAATGCAGTGCCTGCTTGGCTTTTCATTGGCTTTGAAAAACCACTAGATGGCCAACTAGTGGACACTGGGCCTGAAGCCAAGGAAGCCAAGCTGCTTCATGCTTCCTGTGTGTTCACGACTCCTTAAATCAACCTTTGGTGTCAGCCGTCAAAGTAAAACAAATCAGGCTTCTTCTTCAGCTGAAATCCTGTGGATGAATTAAAGGGCATTTTAATATTTTACAGGAATCTGGGAACATCTGTTAAATCATGACTGCGGTTGTCCTTGTCTAATGGACTGGAAAAGCATTCACGACTGTTCTCCCTAGTCATTTCCTAAGCCACTCTCTGATTGTTACTATTTTAGCAATTCCATTCTCTGCCACTGAATGGTCAGAACAATTTCCACTCATAGTTCAGAGTGAGGCAGTTAAATTATTTTATTATTCTTTTCAAATATTACCTACATTTTCTTATATTAAGCAGTAAAATTAAGACAAATATTTTTACCTTAAAAGCATTTTAACCCATTACAAACATAAATGTACTTGACTATAATTCCAGAAAATAGCATTGTTAATCAAAACCATTACCTTATATATTAAAACTCATTTAAAAAGGCACACACCACAAACTTAAGCAGGGTGTTCCTTACTAGAGTGGGAAGGTAGAGGAAATATAATTTTGATGTTTTCTCTTGTACACATACAGCTGAAATAAGTTGCTACTATTTAATTCTTTCAATGATACATTAGAAATAACATTTTAGTCTATCTTCATTCTTTTCACTAATATAAAGTTATTTACATGTATACTTTTCTTCTAAATGCTCACTACTTGTTTCTATCTGCGTTTTAGGAACTGTGATAGATTTTACATTTTAAAAGGCTCCTTATCTCTTATAGAAAAAGGAACAAATAAACACTTTCGAATATAATAAGCATATAGTGAGCATGCAAGAGTATTTATGCTTCAAAAATCATTATATAGTGTTGCATGAACGTAAGTTAGTATTTATTCTTAATTTTCATCTTCTAAAGAGAAGGATTATTTTTCAAATTTGTTTGTTACAGTTACTTTTATATCACAAATACTGTATACAACAAGCTTTAATTTTAAACATAGCATACCACTTTTAGGCAGGACAATTTATGCTTTTATTTCTCACTATTACTGTAATGACTTTGATGGAGAATATGCCATATGCTCATAGAGCAGAAATTATTCTATAAAGTAGCATTCAGCAGTATCTAGTTCCCTTCTAAGTTTATGTAAAGTGGGAGATTATTATGAAGATAGAGCAAGGCATGCTTTTCTGCTGACTCATGAAACTTGATATTTGCATACTGAGTGTTAGTGAAATTTCCCCAAATTCATTCTTTTTGGTGTGATCTTGCTGTAATTTCTAAATAGCCCACAATGTGATTTATGAAATTCGTGTCTCTGTTTCAATTGATGGGAAGGTCAACACTAGGTCTTCAAATTTTCTGTAAAGTTTAGTTTGTTTTCCTTTGGATATACAATAATGCTATAAATAGACTATGTGATGTAACATAACTTTTCTCAAGGAAAGAATATATGATAAAAGAGAATACAGTGATGATTTCCAAAATACTGTAAATGTATGTGTGTTTACATATGTTCTCCTTTTGTACATATTATATAGACACCACACATTATTATACAATAAAGGTGTATTGATTTAGTCAACATACATATCATATATAATAATACTGGTGATATATACTTACATAAAGACTTTTATGATGACTTATTTTTCACAATATCTTTAGGTGCTTGAGTTTCATAGTAGTTTTTGAGATTTCATTTAGAACTCTTTTATCATACATTTGTATTATACAGATTTAAATGAATGATATAATTTTTTAAATTTTTTTTATTCATTTTATGTAGCAACCACATATCCCTCTCTCATCTCTCCTCCTGCTCCCTACCACAGCTTCCTCCCTCGCTGACCCATCCATCATCTCCTCTTCCAAAAGGGCAAATTTTTCCATGTGGGGACAGCTAAGCCTGATACATTTGGTTGAGGCAGGACCAAGCAGCTCCCTGCTGCATTAAAATTTACTTTTGCCGGGCGGTGGCGGCGCACGCCTTTAATCCCAGCACTCGGGAGGCAGAGGCAGGCGGATCTCTGTGAGTTCGAGGCCAACCTGGGCTACCAAGTGAGTTCCAGGAAAGGCGCAAAGCTACACAGTGAAACCCTGTCTCGAAAAACAAAAAAAAAATTACTTTTATTAAATATGGTGTTAGATTCTTTGGGACTGGAGTTAAAGGGGGTTATGAGCTGCCATATGGGGGCAGAGAATAGAACCTGGGTCCTCTGGAAGAGCATCCAGTGATCTTAACCACTGAGCCGTCTCTCCAGCCCCAAATCATACAAATTTTAATCATTAAAAAAAAAGTTCATTGGAATAATGAGGTTACAGACAGGGTAAAATAGTATGTCATGTACAATATCACACTGTGATATTTTAAAAATTGTATATTTCTAGACAATAATAATGAATTTGCTGGCAATATAATGTGAAGTGAAAGTGGAATGTATAAAGTACTAGAGTCCATGCTTTTTAGGATTGGAGAAATCTTAATTAATGGGCAGTTTATGCCTCTTAATGGCATCAATGATGATAAGAGGTCAATAAATAGGAATGACAGTGTCAGTCAAGAGGTGAAGTGATTTGAAGATGTAAATGTATCTGTAGCAAACTTTTTTTTTTGACGTCCCTGTACCTGATAAGCTATTAAAATATTGAAGTCATATTATGTGTTAGGAATAATAAACCAAAATATACATTCTTCCCATTTCCTTAACCTTTATTTGTCAAATAACTATATTCAACAAATCTCTAGACGGAATCCTGTCACTTTACATTAGTTGCAGAAGTACACACTTGAAAATATTAGCGGACCCTACATCTCCTTTCCTCTTCACTCAGCCGTAAGCAGAGAACTGACAAACTCCTGACAGTGAAATCAGGGTCCAGTTCTCCTTAACTGGAAAAGTGCCGTTCCTATAAATCTTAACTAGTTCTGATAATCAGAACTTTCACATAATAGAAAATTGTAGATTTCAATTATGTTGGCAATAACTAAATCTATACTTTGATTATAAAGGCTATCAATTATCTGTTTGCTCAAACAATCCCCTTGATACACAATAAGCATTTTTCCTTCCTTTTCTTTTCATGAACATTCTATTAGAAGTAGTTCTTGTGCAATGGACCTGCGCCATGACTGACTTTTCTGTGCTTGACTACTATAAATGTCACATTTGCCGCCCTCTTATAATACTGAAAATTCTACCCAGTTGTATTATTTCTGCAAAAATTCTTACATACTATAATCATGTTTCTCTACAGATTTTTTTGCAAATTTCAGACTATTTTCTCTAAGGTAGTAAACATAGTCACCAAAATATTTACTTTTTAAAAAAACAAATATTTATTTACTTTTCTATGTTAAATACAATCATTTCTTCAAACTTTCCATATTTGAGCAGAGTTCTTGATCTTTTTTTTTATTTTACTTCCTTCTCTTGAAAGAGAATACATAAAATGATTTGCAAGAATTGCAAACAGATCTTACAGATAAAAAACAGATTGCAACTGGAGTGTTTTTTTTTTTCTCACTCTAGTCTATGTGAAGAGTAAAATATGCACCCATCTTTGGCCCAAACCCTACTTGTGACTGCATGAATGATTTCCAATTATCCAAACAGATCACAAATCTTATGTTTGGCTTACATCCATAGGTGGTTAATGTTTCATTAAATCTTTTTAATTGATATTCAACCTATTCATTTAGCTGTTCAGTTTCTTTTGGAATCATTTATTACTAATGACCCCTGAAATACAAGATCCAGGTTACTGGTTTAACTTCAGTGTAATAAACTATTAACTTTGTCCCATGTAACAGAAATATATTTTAATACAAAAGTAATAAATAAGATGAGGATCTGGAAGAAAAGCAAAAACATACTGCAAGAATAAAACAAAGTTGCTGATTGAACTTACAAAATTCTTAACCAATATATCAAGACTCTGTAGTTTTGTGTCCATGGAGAATGTAAACAAACTCTAGAAGAATCAGTCACTTTTACTTGAGGCAAACCTTCTTGCTGAATGAAAGGCAATTTGCAAGAAAACATAAGATTAGAGAATTGTGAATAGTGATGGAAATTCTAAATCTCTACAATTAATTAAAAGAGAACAAAAATGTGCAAAAATTTTCTCCTGCAATTTTATGCCTGGAGAACAATGTGAAATAGCACCCAAGGCCACCTATTTCTGTTATTTCGAGGAACAATTGTGCTTTACAAGAAATACAGTAGTCCATCATTCATGTGTGATATAAAGTCATAGACTATGATTTCATTCTTAGCATCAACTGACTAAGGCAAACATTTTGATTTATTTCTTGATTTTACTAAAACTAAAACAGTTGTTAGAGTAAGACAGATAGCAAATAAAGACTGATGACTGCTCTCAGCTGTTGAGTAAACTCTGGAAACTTACAAAATATTTAGAGTTAGATGGAGTTCAAATAACTGGAAACATACAAATCATGATATTGGAGTATATCTGAGTTTTAGTTCTTCTCACTAAGTGCAGTGTTGAATCTAGACAGGACATGAGAGCTAAGTGGTTGTGAATTTTGTATTTCCATAAGAAGCTTAGTATTATCCTTTCAAGTTCTGTAAAAAATTGTGTGGAAGTTTAATGAGGATTGTGTTGAATCTGTAGATATCTTTGGTAGGATGGTGATTTATACTATGTTGATCCTACCAATCCATGAGTAGGATCATTTTCTGATATTTTCCTCAATTTTTTTCTTCAAGTCCTTGAAGTTTTTGTCATATAAGTCTTTCACTTTTTTGGTTATAGTTGCCTCAGAGTATTTTATATTATTTGTGCTATTGTGAAGGTTATTACTTCCCTGATTTCTTATTTGCCATTTTTATATAGATTGTTTTTAGTTAATCTTGTATTCAGCCACATTGCTGAAGGCATTTAACAGCTTTAGGAATTCCCTGATAGAATTTTTGGAGTCACTTATGTATACTATTATATCATCTGCAAATAATGAAACTTTGACATCTTCCTTTCCAGCTTGTGTCCCCTGATCTATATTATGGTTGTTAGCTTGATGTCTTCATGGGACTCCTAACAGTGGGAGTGGGGGTGTTTGTGAATCTTTTGCCTATATTTGGGACCATTTTTCTCCTACTGGGTTGCCTTGAGATGAGTGTTTTGCCTACTCTTATTTGTATCTTTTTATGTCATGTTCAGTCAATAACCCTATTATGCCTGCTGTTTTTTGAAGGAAAATGGAAGAGGAGTGGATCTTTAGGATAGGGGAGAGAGGGCTTGGAGGGGTTGATGAAGGGAAAACTATGATTGGGAAATATTGCATGAAAGGAGAATAAGCAAAAATAAATTTAAAAATAATAATAGATAGTAACAACATCTAAAAACAAGTATGAGCTCATGGTGCGGACAGTTGGAGGTACCGTAAATCATGGTTCATTTTGCAATTACAGATGCATACCTCTTCTCCAATAATATAAAAAAAAAGACTTACTTCATAACTTAACTTACCATTTTTCCCTTCCATTACACATATAGAACATTATGTTTGAAGCATTTACTGAGAATGTAAAGCAATTAAAATTATCATTGAGAACTAATGACACCAGAGGAAAACATGAACATGAGTGTGAGAAGGTGAATGAAACAGTATAGTATAGTCAATCTGACCCAGATATACACAGCTCAGTGAAAAATGAAAATGATATTTTAAATGCATAAATATAGTCTAAAATGTAGAAACAAGAAATAATTGCTTTCAAGGGTTATTAAATGAGAATACTGATCATCAATATGAGTTACCTGATGCATAGGCATATTACAGAATATAATAAAGAAAACTGAGTCAGCATAACAGTGTCATGAACTGTTGTCAAATCGGGTGAATAGGTATAAATTGGAGATGCATTGGTGCTGTTATTTTACTTTAAATAATGTGATGAGTAGAATGATCTAAGACCTGAGATCAGATGCCTCATAAAGCCGATTTTCTGGATTCATGCCATCCAGGCACACACGAAGAAGGTCAGAACAAAAGAGAGCATTAAGTAGGTAAGCACTGACTTACCACAGTGACTGCCTATGCATTGCAGACCTATAATCTCAGCATGAGGAAGAAAATGCAGGAGGATCACATATGAGTTTTAGGTTAGTCCATCAGCCTAGTGAGTTCCAAGCCAGACAGGGCTGCACAGGAAGACTTTGCCTCAAAAAGCAAGCAAACAAGCATACAAAAACTCCAAAAATGAAAACTTAGAAGGAACTCTATTAAAGGCAAAGCCAAAATTCCCCAGTTTTCATGTATAAATCACAAATGTATTTGGAAAAATGGATTTACATTAACACCATATCATGAGTACCATTACATAAGTGATTTGAGTTGAAGTGTTTGTTAGATATAGACAAATAGATAAGAAATGTGCTTTCTGTGGATTAGAGAAAATGGCATGTGCCACCCTTATGGGATCAGTAGCACCTTGTGACTGACCCTCAAGAAGCTGTAATATAGGAGGAAGATGAAGAGACAATCTAGCACACTTATTTAATTCCATTTTGTATAAAATATATAAGTATGTGGTATGTACACATAACATATATGTGTAACAACATATGCATATTTGAAATTAAGTTTTCAATCAGGTGTATCATATCTGACTGTAATAAAATCTTTGATATTATCAAATATAGGGGAACAAAATTAAAACCAAAAAGGCATTGATTTATGTATCGCAAAACCCACCTATACCACTTTTACATGAATATTTCATAAAAGGCAAGGGAACAAACAGTAATTATTTTAAATATAGACAGCACAAAATCACCAGTGAAAAGAGATTTGAGTAGAATGGATTAGAAAATGTGAAAAAAAATATAGTCTGTAATAAATACAATTTAAGTCTAAAGGAAGAATTGATAAATCATTTAAAATTAAAGATTGTAAAGACGTAACATGAAAATATTAATCAAATTGGAAATATGTAAGTATAAAATCTATTTGTCAAAAAATATAAAACATGACTTTCCTCTTGGTTTGACCTTTGCTTCATTAGACAGTCTTGTCGTAGAGGTTCAGCGAAGACAGATTCTGTTGAAATATGATCAGCACTAAATGGCAGTGAGCATCAGCAGAGGGCAGGCCATAACTGTCATAAAAGTCGTGAACATAGAGATGAATGCTTGAGCGACTCTGCATATATGCTCATTAGGGTTTCAAGAATTCTAGAATAAGCAAGCTCCCAGTGTTACAGTGATGACAACTGCAGATCTGGGCTTCTTTTTATTCCTAGAATCATGATATGAGCAGAGCACTAGCATCTAAGTCTCATTTTTTAATCTCATTCTGTAAAGCACAGGCATTTAAATAACAATACAGTTCATATTTGTGGGCAAGGTATATATCGTAATTTGTTTTGATGGCTTTTAGTTTAAACTTTTAATTAACTCAATATTTTGTATTTTAAAATATCTAAAAATATTAATCAAATATTTTAATTGCCAACTCACATGTGAAAATAGGTAGAATTTGTAAGTAGTCATGTCTGGAATAACTGCTTTTAGAGAGAAATAAAATTTCAGGTAGGCAATCTGAAATATATTTTTAACATCCACACATATTTATACTCACATAGATATACGGACATCTCCACTGAGTAGATTTCATGACTGACATATACACCTATCAATAAGCAAATCCTATTGGGGATATCCTAGATCATATTTTAGTTATCTAGATTTCCAAGATTGCAGTTCATCTAAAGCCAAATCTGAATTTTGCTGCTATGCCTTCAGCCAACTTCAATCTATTCTTGGTTTATGGAAACCTTATGGTAACATTTTCATTAAATTTGGCATTCTATTCAGAAAATATTACTTAAAATACATTATAAATATCAAAAGTCAATGTATAAATATCTTTTAAATTTATCAATAATTAGTTCTTAAACATTCATTTAATTCTGTTATGAATAAATAAAAATTATATTTTACATGCAGGTGATAATGTTTCAAGTAACATTGCTACAATAGGTTTTTTTCTCTTACTCTTGCAAGGAAAGATTTTAAGAAATCCTATTTGAAGAGTGAATAACAAAGATAAAATCCCATTTGTGTCTTGTTCTGATCTAACTGATGCTGCATCAGTTGGAAAGGGAGCTAGCAAGTTAGCTTAAGGAGTGCAGCAGTCTCAATTCATCTCTCTTTAACATCCCTGGGTTACAAGATAATGGATGTATTGGTCCAGAGTAAATGCATTTTCTATTGCTATTGCAGGGTAGTAAGCATTTTTGTTTCAGTGATTTTCTGTCATTGTGGGAGTGGGAGTCTGTGACTCACAGATGGTAAAGGTAAAATGTTTCTTTGATGCATTATGTACCTTAGCAAAGCCTCTGCTCAGGTTTCTCACAGGAGAATAGGGCTTGTGCTACCTACAGAAAACCATTCTTCTTGAACTTTAGTTTAATTTCATGAAACAGAGTGGCACAGAATAATTTTTAACCTGAGTGTAGAAATAGATGGAAGAAATAGGTACGCATCTCAGGAAGAATAGGAGTTTCATTTTTAATGACAACAATATAGAAATATTCCAGACACGTGTTTCTCATATATAGATTTATATTAGTGCTATAGTTGTCTAAATTATGACTTCGTTGCTTCTTAAATAGTTCATCAATTCCTTGTTTTTAGGTATCACATTTTAGCGTGTTTGTTTTCCAAATTACCAATTGATGTTTCAATGAAAACTAACTTGATTTAAAAATGTAATTGTTGAAAATACTTATCTTACTGAAACCATAGACCAACACACAGCTAAGCTACCTAGAAGATGGATCAATACTGACAGTTCTTAATGCAGTTCTATATTCCTGAAGATGCTTAAACTATATCCCACAATGATGTGATTACTGTTTGTAACCATAATTATTGATAGGTATTCTGGTCCTTATTGTTAGCTTAATATATTCAGTTAATGTACATATGATTGCATATATATTCTAACCTAAGTGCTTCCAACACTTAGATTACCTAAAAAACATGCTTTTTTGCTTACTATGAATTATGTTCACACTAAAAGGTTGATGGTTCCACAACCTTAGTTTTATTTTTATGTGTATTATTCATATTTATTTATTTCATTTGAGAAGGAGAATCATGTGCATCTCAGAGTGCCCTTGAACTTTTCATGCACCCAACATTGACTGTTAACTCCTGACCTTCCTTCCACTAAGTCAATAGAGCTCAGATTATAGGCACGCCCTGTCAAACCTGATGTTTGTTCTTCCTAATTTATGTGTGATTAATTAAAAACAAAATAAGTGAAAGTTTCATATATTTTCAAATTTCACTACATTTCTTTGGAAGCGGTAATTTCACTTAGTATAATTAGACATGTTTTATGATTTTTGTATGTTTCAATATCAATTATACTAAGAACATACAACTATGACATTATTGCATAAAATTCTGACTAGAAATTTCACAGTTCACGGGTATTCTGTGAATGTATCTGTGTAACCTGAACACATATGGTACAAATCAAGCTTTAGAAATATGTTATGAGTGGAATTTTAGTGCTGAAATTAGTGTGATATAATAAAAATATAAATATTACTTAAAAATTAACTCTGTTATTTTAAGTAGTCCTTCTAGTGATGAAATGTAACAAAAATGCTGTATATAAGCAAACACTACAGTGAATTTATTTTTATTTTAAATCATTCATTATTAATTGTTTTTTAACCTACTATGATTATTTTCACAATGATGTTTTCAAATATTTTCCCATGAAAATATTCTCTTAATTTTTCATGTTGAATCCTTAGAAAAATTCAAAATATAAAGTCCTATTATTACAAGCATAAAGATTCCATAGGTCAGTCTTGTATTGGTCCTATCTTTCCATAGGTCAGTC
>CABHPQ010156548.1:0-30940 GCA_902168405.1 Peromyscus aztecus | reverse complement strand
TTCCATAGGTCAGTCTTGTATTGGTCCTATCTTTCCATAGGTCAGTCTTGTATTGGTCCTATCTTTCCATAGGTCAGTCTTGTATTGGTCTTATCTTTCCATAGGTCAGTCTTGTATTGGTCCTATCTTTCCATAGGTCAGTCTTGTATTGGTCCTATCATCTTTCTAAGAGGCTGAAGCAGTCCATCTGAAGTAAGATACCTGAGAGTTTGGATAAGAACCACAAAAACAGCTAGCAGGTTTATCTGTGAAAAGCACATCAGGGGTTTGCATCAGGAAGCAATAAACAGTCCTGCAAAGGCTTCTGGAGTTCTGTCACTGTTAGGCACAGTTGGAATGTTACAAGAGCAAGGGCACACAGCACGGCAGCAATGCTGAGACATCCCGATGGCTACTATGGAGATTACAGCATCATTTTTGTTCCTAATTTGTTCCTAACAATGTTTATTTTTACAGTATTGTATAAATTCTGACTGTGCCTTGAAAATAATTTATGAATATGACTGTGATCTTTGTTTTGATGGGCAAGTTCATGTTATTTTCTTCTTATATGAGTTCCAGTTCATTCATACAATATAGGAAAATCATAACCTCTTTCAATTTTAGAAGATAACTTTTGATCGCTTAGCAAATAAAATAGGTTTGTTTTTGTTTTGTCTTAGTTTATTTTAATATTATTTTTAGAAGACAGTTTTCTATCAAGGGATAGGAAAAGTGTGAAATCATATAGGAGGGGACGGGGGAAGTTCTCAAAGAAACTGAGGGAAGGAAACTGTAATCATAATATACTGTACAAAATATATTTTCAATAAAGGAAAAAATACACTGAAGCTAAAACAAAGAAATTGCCCAAATACCAAGTAGTACTCACTGTCCATTTCCTATTTCCCCTGTTTTTAGGCAAATTGTCAACTTTATTTCTGTACATTTTCTCAAGGATATTTTATATGCAATTAAAAAATTTTAATGCTATAAAACTAAAGTCAAAAAGTAGTGAAGCCTCCAGGAATTGTCCAGGAAAACTACAGGCAATGAGAGGCTACAGCTCATGAGAAGGGCAAAGGGTATCTGTTGTAAATGATCGAGTGTATAACGGGAGAACACCCAAGATCCTTGGAGCTCATATTACTGCATCTTGTACTCTGGAGTCTTGTCTTTGAACTACAGGATGCATTTGGGGGATTTAGGTGTTTCTGTTGCAGTTGTTGTATGATAATATCCAATTCCTCCATTTACTCCCTGTGAAGATAGCTTGAGAGTATATATCATGTTTTTAACATTTGTAAGAACTTGCAGCTAAAGTTTGACTTAGATCTCAAGAGAATCTCCAAGTTTAGAGTCTTGAGCAAAGCAAAAACTGTTAGATCTATAGGGACTCTTGGAGAATATTGAATTCTTGGTAATTGTAAGATGGATATGAATGTTTGGAAGTTGGTGTATGATTTGCTTTTTACATAACTGTCACATATATGCAAATGGACTAGGTTGGGTCCCATGCAGGCTCACTGGTTGTTAGTTCAGACTCTGTGAATTCCTCTGAGGCAAGCTAGCCATTTCTGTGGGTTTTCCTCCAATGTCCCTGATGCCCCTGTTTCCTACAATCCTTCGCCTCCCCTCCTCAGCAGGATCCTGAAGCTTAGATCTTCCTGAATGAGGTAACCCACACTCAGAAAGACAAACATGGTATCTACTCACTCATAAGTGGGTATTAACTATAAAGTAAATGATAACCATGCTACAATTCACAGACCCAGAGAGAATAGGTAAAAAGGAGGGCCCAATGGGGAATTCATGGATCTCCCTGGGAAGGAAAAATAGAGGAGATCAGCTGTTGGACTGAGACAGATGGGTTTGGGAACTTGAGGTATCAGGTTTTGGGTTGGGTGATGGAGAGTGCTGAGAGAGATGTCTGGAAAGGGGGGCTTTCTGGATTGGTGTAGAAGCCAGATGCAAGTCTGTCTTGTGTCTACAAGGATGGCCTCAGCTAAGAATCTTGGCAGCAGTGGATACATAGCCTAAACTGGCCATCCTGTGCGATCAGATTGTTGACTACCCTGGCTGTCACTGGCGAGACTTCATCCAGGGACTGATGGAGGGAGATTTGGGGGTATGATTTTATTGTTTGAATATGAAATGAATTCTATCAGTTCATGTTTTGTGGGTTTGATCCCCCGATGATAAGGATAGTTTTGAGAAGAAGTTTCCAAGTTGGGTCTCCAGTTCCTTGATTGCTCTTCTCCCTATCTTCCATCAGGCGAAAAGCATCATCATAAATTCTAGCTACCAGAAGCACAGGGAACATGGACTGAAGACTAGAAAAATAGAAGTAGAATAAATATTTCATCTTTTAAGTTGTTCATTTCTGATGCTTTGGTCACAACATCAAAAATAGGAATGGATATTGTGCATTGACACACTGTACTCTTCAATCATTTGATATTTTATTACCAGAACTGCCTTTCATGTTCTTTTGTAGGATAGATCTGCCAGGGAAATTTCTCGAAAGGTACATGTCTGGAAATGTCAATGCTTTTACATACAATACTTTTGAAGTGTGGGAAAACTGGCTGACAATATTCACTTATTTATTCCTTTCATTTAAGCACCTTGATCATATCATATCAGTATCTTCAGGACTATAATTTCCTATGAGAAGTCACTGTCTAGTCTTACTTTTCCTTCTGTGACAAGTCATTCTTTCCTTTGCTGCCTTTAAGATGTTCTATTTGTCTTTGTCTTTGAACATTTTAATCTTTAATGAGATCTGAATGTGAAGCTCCCTGTATGTATATGATCCACTGTTCATTATACCTAACAGATGATCATCATATTTTTATACTAAGCATATTCAAGAGATTTTCAAAAATGCATTATTTTTTTCCTTACGTTTCTCTCTTCTAGATATTCTCATGAATCACATGCTGGTACAATCACAACTTTTCATTTCTCCAAGCATCTGATTGTTTTGTCTGCCCTACTCAGATTGTATAATCTCAATCAAAGAGTCCACTGACTCTTCTTATTTAACCAGTTTAAAGTACTATTATTCAAAAATAAAATTTGCATTGTTTAAAATAAAATTATTCTCATCAATATTTAGTCTTTTCTAAGACACTGTTAACCATTCATTTCTAAACTGACTCATGTTGAGGTTGAATTTGTTCTCTGAATTCATTTATAATATCTTTATGAATGTTATCTTCCAAACACATACCCCCTAAGTAATTTCCTTAGCGCAATTGTTCTCCTCTTTGAATAAATTGTTTCTTCTGTTGTTGAAAACCAGAGTTACACTATACCAACTAAAGTTGATTCCCATGTCTTCATGGTTAACTGCTTCTTGTTTCTATATTGGTTGTCTCTGTTCTTCCAAGCTTATCGTTTTGGAAATCCATTCTGAATCCCATGATTGGCTGTTTAGCTGGAGATAGTTTTTGAAAAATGAAACCTAAGGTTTTGAGGAATGAGTGTGGATTTCTAAGAGGGATCCTTCAGTCCCTGAGTAGAAGGTCAGGGCAGTAAAGCAACCCAAGTTTGCAGTCTAGGAAGATCTTTAATCTTTTCTATGTTGGCAGAAGGGATAAACTAGGACCCACACACAACAGATTCCCAATGGTCTTATAAATATTTATTATAATCTAATATATTAGATCACATATTATATTCATATTATAAATATTGGATTATAATAAATATTTCCATATTTGTTGAGTTTTCTAGAAATAAATTAAAGACCATAAGCTCATTTACTAGTTTTTTGATTAAAAAAGAATCTTTTTAATCTTTCCTGGGGATATTCTGTGCTTGCTTTTGGAATCTTTTTTTCCAGGGTTTTTCTGTGTAATTTTAGTGCCTGTCCTAGGTCTCACTCTGTAGACCAGGCTGACCTCGAACTCACAGAGATCTGCCTGGCTCCGCCTCCTGAGAACTCAGAATCTTTTTCTTCTGTTAGTTTTCTTTCCCAATTTTGCTGTGATAGTTTTTGATTTATCTTAATGTATTTTTTGTTACATTTTATTATTATGTCTTTGGTGCCTGTTCTTTTCTAACCAGAGACAGAAAGGGAATATATCCAGATGGGAAAGAGGTGGGGAAAAATTGGGAAGACGAGAGGGAGGGGCAAGCGAAATCAAGATAAATTTTGAGAAAAGAGTCTATTTTCAATAAAATAAAAAATTATCTGCCTTGTTGCTGAAATTATTTATAATTATTTAGTAAGTGAAAAAAATACTTCATTAACAATTCTCATTTGAAAGAGAGATCACAAAGGATATACAGAAGTGTCTAATGGGAAAAAAAGCAAAGAGGAAATTTGTAATTATATTAAAATCTCAAAATAGAACTCAAATAATTTTTAATATATGGCAAATGGTTATTTAAGTATACAATAAGGATTCCACTTTTCATTTATTTTTATAAAAAAAAATAAATCATTTTTTCAGTTAAAAGTACTACCCAGGCAGGAAATAATGTAAAGAAATCTCATTGAGGGCAGAGAGGTAGAAACTGTAATTCTTCCCAAAGCAATTAGCTGTGCATCGTTAAGGATTTGCCGACACTTTGAGACACTTTCATCTTTACAGGGTCTGAGAGACTTCCCTTTCATCTGCACTGCAGTCTGTGATAGCTGCCACTTGAAGTCACAGTCACTTTCATTAAATACAGTTTCTTTGAAGTCAAATCTCTTGCCATTGAAATGCAATTCCATGCTAATATACAATGTGACACTCGTTAGTTGGCAAGGGGAAATATGCCTTTTGTTAGAAATTAATTTGAATGTGACTCACATAATCATTGGGCAAACAGGCCCCTGGAAGGCATGAAAAAGACATAATTGGAATAATATAAAAATAACTAGAGTGCTGCTTGAGTTTTATTGTGAGAAAGGAAAAATATACATATATGTTTGCATAAGAACACACATTCTTGTTTAGTAGGAAACTTGCTTTCTTTTTGCAGAGTTAGAGCTCCCCTTTGTGGTCATTTTCATGAAACACACTAAGGCTTTAAAATTAATATATTGCAATTAGAATGCAATACCCACCTAGTTAGCTCTTCTTATAAATATTCAGAAGGAAACAACTGCAAATAATATCAAGATTTATTAAAAGTATTCTTCACTCTATAAATTACACCGACAGAGGGATTGTAATAGAAAAGAATTAAAGGCAGACCATAAAATGAAATGTTAAAACGCAACCCTGAAGTAAACAAATAGATGTCTAGTCGATTATGCCAGTTTCATACACTTGCTAAGCTGTAAAGTGTAATATATCTCATTCATAAATAATGACAATAATTTAATTTTCCATTCATTTAATTAATTTATAGTCTGTAACATATTTTTATGTTATTAGACTAAGGAAATAGGAGAAAAAGAAATTTTGATGACTGGATAGTGATAATACATTATACTGCAGAACTCTCTTAGCACTTTAACAGACACATAGTGAAGAAATCATAAATATGGGAACATAAAGACACAATCCATCTAATTTGAATGGATACATATAAGAAACTTCATACTATCTAATATTGGTATAAAATGGAAAATTTGATTTTATTTATCTATTAAAGTCAATAATTCATTCAAAATGAATTTAAGTTTTCACAAAGCTTACACTAACTTTAGAGAGAGTCTTCCACCTTTGATGTCCAAACACATTTCACATGGGAATCATATTCTTTCTCTCTACCCTTCAAAATTATCTGATCACTGTGGATGGTCCTATGCCAGAATTCTACTAGGATGACATAGCAATGATTTATTTGCCATAAATATTTCCAGTCTGTTAATTCTCTCACTACATCTTTGCTAGAATATCCTAGTTCTACCTGACTGTATGGATAGTACAATTACACTCAGCTCAAATTTTCCTCCCCATTTTAGCCACCATTGTACTCTTTAGTCTGTGGTGATATATTGTGTACCCCAATAAAGTTTGCCTATGGATCAGAGGACAAAGCCAGCCACTATATTAAACATGGAGGTAGCACATGCCTTTAATCCTAGCATTCAGGAGGCATAGATCCATCCGGATCTCAGTGAGTTCAAGGCCACATTGGGAATAGAGCCTGGTTTAGTGGCACATGCCTTTAATCCAAGCACTAGGAAGGAAGGAAGATGGCAAGGCACAGAAAGGTATATAAGGCATGAGTAAACAGGAAGTCTCTCTCTTGGAGGCTGAGGATTTTATAGAGGTAAGACTGTGCCTAGCTTGTTCTGTTTCTCTGATCGTTCAGCTTTCACTCTAATATGTGGCTCCGGGTATTTTTTTTTTTTATTAATAAGACCATTTAGCAATTCGTTTTACAGTAGTCAATTCAGTTTCTTAGAGGCTTTTGGTCTTTACTTTAAAATAGATTATTGGGAAAATGATCTGTGAGTCTGGAGGTAAAGTATAAGCATTGTTTTGGAAATAAGTTTTGAGTTATGAAATTTGTTGCAGTTTTACACTCTACAGTCCTAAATCCTTCAAAACATTCTCAGGATTAGCACTAGTTCAAACACATTCAAGCCACTCATTACCATGGTGTTTATCTTACCAGGTATAGGGAAGAATGAATTTGCATAAATATATTTATAAAAATCCATAAGTGTCCTTTAAAGCAGCATGATATATTTTCTATTGAAAAAAATTCATAATGTGAAATTACTAGGAAATGAATACATATCAAGAATATGGAAATATTTCAAAGAAAATAAGTAAAGAGATGCAATTTACTTTAGTCACTATAATGTTTACTCTTTATATCTTGTCAACTTCACAGTCCTTCAGGCAACATGAAGAAAATTCATAGGAAAGAATGTGAAAGGCATTTAAAAAGGTGAATAGCTTACAAATAACCTGAATATAGAAAACACAAAATAATGATTGAAGAAAGAGGAAGAGAGTAAAGGAAAAGGAAAGAGGGAGGCTGAGGAGGGAGAGATTGAGGGGGAAAGGATGGATATATCTATATAGAAAAAAATGCAGAGAGAGAGAGAGAGAAGGAGAGAAACTGACTGAGATTAGATACAAATGAAGCTGAAATGTGTACATTTACATGTTGCTGAATGATTGACCCTTGATTCTTGATCACTCCTCTACAAATATATTGAAATCCAAAGGGAAAGTCAGCAGAATCAGTTTGAAAAAATTCTGCTAAAATAGAATCACTACTAGGGATTCTGAATCTAAAATGTGCTCAAGAATCAAGAATGAAAGAAGACCTTCTTGCTCTCACATTTGTGGGATGGTCTCAAATCAGTCCAGGATTCAATGTGTAGCTAAGGATAGCCTTTAACTCCTGATCATCTTGATTCCACCTTCCTAAATGTTGTGACTAAGGTATGCACCATCATTTCTGGATTATGCAGTCTAAGATATCCAACCTAGTGCTTTTTGGATGCTAATCAAACACTGTTCCAACAGAACTGTATCCCTGAACTTCAGGACAAATTTGTTTTCATTATTTAAAATTCTATGCTTGCAGCGGTAGCCTGCAACCTTGATTAGCCTTCCAAGTACTGGGCCAACAGTAGTGCACCTCCATGCCAAGTATGACAAGCTTTCTATTAAAAACACTCTTGAGTATCATGCAGAAAAGTTTTACAGCCAGGCATGGTGGTGCATGACTTTAATTTCAGTACTTGGGAGGTAGACGCAGGTAGATCTCCTTGAGGCCAGCCTGGGCTATAGAGCTAGATCCAGAACAGCCAGGGCTATAAAGAGAAACCCTGTTTCAAAAAACAAAAACAAAAACCACAACAAAAAAGAGTTTACAATGATGTGAAAATGAAAAATCAAATTCTAGGAATTTTTTTTCCTTTATTGTGTGTGTAACACTGAAAAAGCATTATGCAAAATTTTTAAATTGTGTTATATATGAATGAGTACTTTGCCAGCATATATGTCTATGAAAGTCATGCTAAAAATGGTTTTAACCTGTGCCAACTAGGAATAAAAGGAAATATTTTGCAACTAGATAAGAAAATGTCCAACTCTAGGGGCTATGGAGAAGCTCAGAGGATAAGAGTCTATAATCTTGAGGTGATTCCCAGCACCTGTGTCTGCTGCCTCACAGGCACCTGTAACTCCAGCCCCCCTACTCTGTCCTTCATGAGCTGTTCATTTATATTCACAATGCCTGGCTTCCAAACAGACAAGCATATACATGTGCCCAAGATAGACATAAATATACATAATTTAAAAATCTGAAAAGAGGGAATGGCCTGTAGCTGAAGTTTTCCTGGTCCTACCTGGCCCATGGTCAGGACAAATCTCTCACACCTGCCAGTCCCGCAGCCCCTCGGACCCAAGCAAAGACACAGAGACTTATATTACTTATATACTGCATGGCCATGGCAGGCTTCTTGTTATCAAGTTCTTCTATCTTAAATTAACCTATTTCTATAAATCTATACCTTGCCATGTGGCTTGTGGCTTACCATATCTTACATCTTGTTTCTCACGGCAGCGACTGGCAGCATCTCCTGACTCAGCCTTCCACTTTCCAGCTTTCTCCTCTCTCTTTGTCCCGCCTATACTTCCTGCCTGGCTACTAGCCAATCAGCATTTTATTTATTAACCAATCAGAGCAACACATTCACAACATAGAGAACATCCCACAGCAATGGCCAACTCAATTAAAAAGAAATACATATTCATAATGCTGACTCAACTTTTGTAGAGTATTCTCTAAAAGGACTCTTGCTCCCAGTTTGAAATATTTACACCATTTTAGAAGCTATAAACATAAAGTTTTTAAGCATCTATTTTTGTTTTAAAAGTATGTCTTATACAAAAATATTTAAAAAGAACATGCACTATTATATAAACAGAGATTCCCTGATATTTTGACATTGTGTATTGCACGAACTTCAAAACTTACTAGTTTGAACCAATCCAATAGTAGTACTGGATTTATATAATCTTCATCCTTCTATCTCATTCTCCACCTCATCCCATATCCCACTCTCCTTCTCAAACTCAGGATCTCTTTTTAGTAAATTATTATGGGTTTACAAAACTACACACATACATCACATGCATGTGTACATGCACACACACACACACACACACACACACACACACACACACGTCCATTTAGTGTTTCTGGTACATACATGTGTGTAGGGCTGGTTTTAAACATCTTTTCTCCCCTATTTGCAAAAATTCATAATTAGAGAGATGCCTATTCTGAAGACAAATGAGATTATTTGACTTTGTTCTATGTAAGGCACTGCCTGACCTGTTGAACTGACATAGAAGAAATAACAGAGACACAGGAGGTTCAGGAGGGCTCTGAGTCAATACTGCAGCAGCCCCAAGTTTATTTCTCACAGCCTTTTATACCAAAGCAAGGGGGGCAAAAATCCTCCCCCTCCCAAGAATGCCATGGTTCAATGAACAAACAAGCATAAAACACCTCCTTAAATCTCAAGATGTCTAGTAACCATGCCTTTGGCCAAACATCCTGTTATTTGGCCTTGAAGAATATAAGCCACCTGGTAGTCATGCCTTTGGCCAAGAGTCCTGAAGAGCAAAGGCAAGCTTGAACTCTCAGACCTGGAGTCAAGATGGAATCAGGGCACCAGCTGGAGTCACTGTTGGCTGCCACAGTTCTGTCAAATTATTCTTATTAGCTTTTATTCCGGCACATTCTTTATGCAGCCCTGGCTGGTCTCAAGGTCACAGTGTCCCCAAGGACTACTTCTCACATGGTACTCCTTTCCCAACCTGCAAGTGTTGAGATTACAGACATGTACCATCACACTTGCTTTTGCTGTCTTGTACCGGTTTAAATGGATTTTCACTTAACTTTTAATTTGTAGTAAGATACTTTATTAATATGCATGCCCGCACACAGTGTGCTTGGCCCAGTCCACCACACCCCATTTCCTTCCCTCTAATACACCCCCACCCTCCCGCCACTTTTTCTTTCTTTCTTTTTTTCTTTAGTACTCACTAAATCCATGTCATGCTGACAATAGGTATATGGGTGAGGGAACATCTAATGAAACGTACATTGTCTTCCAGAGTCAGCGTTATTGGTGATTACTGAATCCCTGGCCCCAGGGCATATTATTTATAAATAGCTACCCAGAAATAATTGGGAAGTCATGAGCCCATACCAGTATACTGAGTTTTGGATGGTTCAATCTTTAGTTTTAAATTTTCCTCATCTACTTTGGATAAAAGGTACCTGGATATAAAACCTTGGAAATAAGACATTTTTATGTGTGTGTTTTAATTTCTTATTGAGGTATTTTTAGACACAAAAGCATTTTATTTTTAAAAACTTTTAATATTTCAAAATTAAAATAAAATGACATTATTTCATTTCTTTCTTTTCAATTTGGTTCAGTTCTATCTACCTTTTTTCTCTTGTTATCTGTGCATTTGTTGCCATAAACCAGGTTTTTTTAATTGTTGTTGTTGTTTTGTTTTTGTTTTTTCGAGACAGGGTTTCTCTGATTAGTTTTGATGCCTGTCCTGGAGCTCATTCTGTAGACCAGGCTGGCCTCGAACTCACAGAGATCTGCCTGGCTCTGCCTCCCAAGTGCTGGGATTAAAGGCATGTGCCACCACCGCCCAGCCATAAACCAGGCTTTTATTCCCTTTGAACTTAAGAGATTTATCATTCTGTCTTCCACATTTATGTTTATAATTCACTTTGGACTTTTTTTTTACTTTGGATTTTTTTTAACAAATCATATAAACATTTCAAGTATTTTATTTCTTATGTGAACACTACTTTCTTATATTCAATGGTCATACTTAGTGTAAAGATAAGTAATTTAATTTTCCATATTGATCATACATTCTGCAGTCAGGTTGAACTCATTGTTACTAGATTTTTTAGTAGATTCTTTATGATTACCTATTAGCAAAAGTATGACAATTTGAATACTGGTACTTAGACATGTTTTCTTTAAATCTTGGTCTTGGTTGTTCCCTTAATAATTAGAGTTGAAATAGAATTACTTCCTTTCCCCCACTCCCAATCCTCCCTCCAGGCCCTCCTAGATACCCTCGCTTGAGCTCCTCACATGCCTGCCCTCTCACATTGATAGCTATAATCTGCCAGTCTGTTTGGTTGTTTGTGTATACATGGATCATCTGGTGTAGAACCTCAAATTCACTGGCGAACAGAAGTGCCAGTGTCAGCGGTGTTTCTTTCTTTCTTTGGTGCTTGGATAAACTTTAGCTGTCAGAATAAACAGGTGAACTTCAGAGATTTTCAAAGAAGATGTGTGCCATAATTAAGTTAATAAACCTCATTCCTCTCCAAATTGATGAGTATTTTTGTCATAAACTGTGTTTAATATGGTTGAATGTTGTTATCTGGAGTTCTATCTTCTCAGGAGATGTCTGGGTCTGACTAGTAATTACTTAATCTGGTCCTAAAAATGAATTTATAAATTCTTCTATATTTTTTGGTAATAGTTATGGATTAAGCTAACTTTTCCTTAAATAATTTGTAGTTTTCACCAATGTAATCACTTAGCTCTAGAATTTCATTTTAGGAAGTATGTATATATTTTATTTCTACTTCAATCTATTAAATGTATGTATCTCTATTGATTTTTCATGTCTATTTTAAAATTTTGGTACTTTATGTCTGTGTAGGAATAGAAACATTTTACCAGCTCGCTGATTTAGTGGTACACATTCCCTTGTGGAATGCAATCAAATTTCATCTTTATTGTCTTTCACAAAGCTCCAATTGTGTTCTCTTCTTTCCTCCTGCTTTTGGAAATTTGTGTTTACTTTACCATTTATGTCTTAATAGAGTAAAAAGTGATCCAAATTAACTGGAAGATAAACTTAGGACCTGCTCACATTTTCCTCCCAGAGCCATGGCTTTACAAATTTGGATGACCATATGGACACTTAGAAACAGATTAAGGACTTAAAACATTCTTCTGGCCATCTTATTACTCTGTTACTTTATTTTTCAGTTTTTACTATTCTTCGTTAATTTATTTTGTGTGGCAGAATTGGAAAGCCTCTGTCATTATATACTGATTCTAAGGATAGCTTGTTGGAGTCAATGGTCTCCTTTTATTAAGTTTTTTCCTGGTATGAAACTCAGGTCATCAGTCTTAGAGGCAAATGTCCTTAAAATTGAGCCATTTCAGTGGTCCTTTTTACATTTTATGAAGTCATTTGTTATATTTAACTAGTATAATCATATTAGTCGAGTACAATCATAAATGTTTACAACTTAATTGAAGCTTCTCAAGGAGTGTTTGTGGTGATATATTATGTCCCCCAATATATTGGGGTCAGAGAACAGAACAGCCACTAGACAGACATAGAGGCCAGAAAATAGTGGCACTCACACCTTTAATCCTATCACTTGGGAGGCAGAAATCCATCCAGATCTCTGTAGTTCACCAGGCATGGTGAACTACATGCCTGGTGACTCATGCCTTTAATCCCAGGAAGTGATGGCAGAAAGCAGAAAGGTATATAAGGCATGAGGACCAGGAGCTACAGCTGATTAAGCTTTTAGGCTTTTGAGCACAGTTCAGCTGAGACTCATTAAGATGAGGACACAGAGGCTTCCAGTCTGAAGAAACAGGATCAGCTGAGGAATTAGCAAGGTGAGGTAGCTGTGGCTTGTTCTGCTTCTCTGATCTTCCAGTATTCACCCCAAAAACTGGCTTCGGATTTGATTTTTATTAAAAAGAACTTTTAAGATTCATGCTACAAGTGTTCAGATAAGGAATACTCACAGTTGCCTGACATAGGGATCTCATGACTTGTAGGTAGTTATTTTTTTATGATGTCTTTAGCAATGAGACTATTGGTTTCAAAGGTATAATAGAGTTATGGTGTTTTGAAAGAAAATGGTCCCCAAATGGAATGGCACTATTAGATCATGTGGCCTTGTTGGAGGAAGTGTTTCACTGTGAGGATGGGCTTTGAGGTCTTTCTTTTTTATCAAGCTTCACTCAGTGTGTCAGTCACTTGAATTCCAGTTGCCTGCAAGATGTAGGATGCTCAGCTATTTCTCCAGAACCATGTCTGTCTGCATGCCACCATGCTCCCCACCAGGATGATAATGGACTGAATCTCTGAAACGTGAGCCAGCCTTGTCAATTAAATGTTTTACTTTATAAGATTTACTGGGGTCATGGTGTGTCTTCCCAACAATAATAACCCTAATACAAGATTTATAAAGAAAGGCTTAGCTATTGATCTATTATCCAACAGAGTTGCTGCTCTTACTGAGTTTAGACATTTTTTTCTTCTGTCTTAGACTGTTTCACAGATTTGTGTAGTTTCTAAGCTCTGCAGGTATTATTTTTTTCATAGTTTCTGTCACTATTCCTGTTGCTTCTAGACAAGGGCACCATGTGTCCTTTCATATTTCCTGCACTATTGCTCTGTAGTGACTAGCTGTAATATGAGTTAAGACATAGCTTGACAATAGGTAGATCTTAAAGTATTTGCATCTTTTCTTTCTTTCTTTCTTTCTTTCTTTTTGTTTTTTTGAGACAGGGTTTTCTCTATGTAGCTTTGCTCTATAGAACTCACTCTATAGCCCAGGCTGGCCTCGAACTCACAGAGATTTGCCTGCTTCTGCCTCCCAGTGCCGGGATTAAAGGCGTGTGCCACCACCGCCGGGCACATCATGTGTTTCAATAGACATCTCACAGCACAAGTGACTCCTCTTTCAAATAACTATTCTAATTTCATCTTGTGTGAAAGTACTGAGGGTGATGTTTGTCAAAAGCTTACATGACAAAGATAAATCACAGAGGTAAATTTCCCCAAGCATAAAGTATATTGTATTAAATACTGATATTAATATGTCCTTAGAGTTTCACAAGACTTTCACTATTGAAATTTTAGTCATGATTCTCACAGACATTTATGCTTTGGAATTTATGCATATTCATTTGGGGTCTTTCCTGCCATTTCTAGAAATGGTTTCAATAAACCAGTTCTGAATGTATTCCCCAACTTTCATAAGTGGGAATCTTTTCTACAAAGCACCAAATTTTTCCCCTTGTCACGTTGCCACAAGTATCACATAACCGTAGACTGCCCTCAGTAGATTCTAATTATGCCAGCACAACTGGGGTTGCTCTGCTCCCTAGTTCATTCTGTTTTTTATTAAGAAAATGTTTTCATTCATTTTACACACCAAACAAAGATCTCTCTCCTCCCTCCTTCTGTCCCCCCAGCCTCCTCCTCCCAACCCACCCCTACAAGAAGGCAAGGGCTCCCATGGGGAGGCACATCCAGTAGAGGCAAGTCCAAGCCCTTCCCCCCTGCCTTAAGGATACATGAGGAGTCCCATCATAGGTAGTGGGTTCCAAAAAACCTGCCCATGCACCAGAGATGGATTCTAATTCTATTGCCATGGGACCCCTCAAGCAGATCAGGCTACACAACTATCTTGTCTTGCAGAGGGCCTAGTCCAGTCCCATGCAGGCTCCATTGCCATTGATCCAACTTTCATGAGTTCCCACTAGAATGGATATGAAATCAGGACCCACCCTAGTTTTTTCTTATTTTTCTTAGATAGCTTCCATCCGACTCCTTGCCTACATAACCTTGCTTATCTATGCTTGATTCAGGAACACACTAGACATCTTCCCTTCTATTTCAGTATTTTACAAATAAAATTGTTTTATTGATTAAATATTTTTTACTAATTACCATTCTAATTATGGTTTTCTTGCAAGTCCTTAGAACCATTTCCATTGATTTTTCTAAAACAATTAATTACATTTCTGTATTAAAATAAAATCACTTGTATTTTACTTCTCTTTCTGATGCATAATGTTCATCTTTCAATTTAAAAGAAAAAAATATCAACATGATACATTTGTATTGAAACATTTAATTAAGTTGGATTAAGACGTTATCTTTGTATTTATAGCATATTGTTAGGGTTTCAGTTGCTGTGAAGAGATACCTTGAACATGGCAACTCTTTTAAAGGAAAGCACTTAATTATGGCTGATGTATAGGCTCAGAGATACAGTACATTATCATCATGGTGAGAAGCATGGAGGCATGGATGCCAACATGGTTCTGGAGAGGAAGCTGAGAGTTCTACATCTGAATAGGCAGGCAGCAGCAAGAAACACTTCCTCCAAGAAGGCCATGCCTACTTCAACAAAGCTACACCTCCTAATGGTGCCACTCCCTATGAGACTATGGGAACAATTTTCATTCAACTCATACATATATTTTTTATTTGTGTAACTTATTAAAAATGTCATGTTTGCTACAATGCTTCAAATCCAAGTACAAGCAAGTATATATAATCATTATTTGTCTTTACATGAACAAATTGCTACCTTTTCACTATGAACAGATTTTAAGAACTAACTAATTTAATTTAAAGTCTGAGCAATATTTAAGCATTACCTATATTATATTGCTCACTAATAAAATATTTATAGTTCAACAGTTTTAGATATGAATGTGCTTTTTACAAACTCATTTTATGTATATTGGTGATTTGTTTCCATGTATATCTATATACTACATATGTCCCTGACTGTAGAATACAGAAAATGGTATCAAACCCCATGGGACTGGAGTTAACAGACTGTTGTGAGCTGCCATGAAGGTACTGGTAATTAAACCCAGACACTCAGAAAAAGCATCCAGTCTCTTTTTATATAATATATATATATATTTGAAATTATAATATGTGTGTATTATATACATCTTCTCTCTGAAATTTCTGGCCTCTTTTTCTTCAATTGTCCTAAATATATAAATATAATCCTCTCAGTCTATATAATGTTAAGTGCATAAATATGACTTTAAGGCTCACCATTTTGTATTGGATAATCAGTTGGAAGGTTTTTTTAAATGGGAAAGACAATTTCTCCTGACTTCAGCATTGCTTAGTTGCTTGTAGTTGTTAACAAAAGTTTAAGCTGGGTGAGCTCTTCCCTTTTACCCCTGAGCCATATTTCCAGCACCATATCTATGTTTTGTAAACCCACTGAGTTGTTAGTGCTGCAGCAACAGCATGAGTGTTGGACCATTTAATGAAACACAGGTAGCCTCTCAGAAGCTGCATCTCAGAAAGAAATGGACTCCTATCAATGCAACAGCATCCTCTTGGAGTAGCATTTCATGAGCTTGAATCACAGTAATGATGGGGCTGTATGCTTGCTATAAATTGACTTTATTGTGTTGATGTATGTATCCTGTAGCCTTCTCTTCTCCAGGACTTTTATCATGAATAAATGTCAGATTTTGTCAAATGCTATTCTGCATGTAATGAGATGTTCTTGTGATTTATGTCTGTGACAATATTCAAATGATGGACTACATTTACTGGTTAACATGTATTTAAACATATTTACATCTCTAGGGTGAAGGTAACTTAAAATTTGATGAGTAATCTTTTTTATGTGAATTTGATTTCAAAGTATCCTACTGAGAAATTTGGTGTCTGTGTTCTTCACAGAGATTTCTTTGTCATGCTCTATCTCCCTTCCTTCTTTTCTGAGTCTTTTTTCTCTCTTCCTTCATTCTTAAAATGTTTTGCTCATGAATTCTGGTTGAATTCTCTGCTGAACCCATTGGGCCCAGGGTATTTTTTTCAGTTGGGATATTAATTAATGCTTCTATTTTGCTGTGGCTGTTACAAGTCTAATTATTTCCTTCATCTAGATTTAATTTTGGTAGGTGTCTTTGTTTCTCTCCTATTGCTGTGTTAAAATACCATGACCACAAGTAACTTCGGGAGGAAAGGGTTTATTTCATCTTATACTTACAGGTAGTATCTCCTCACTGAAGGTAGTCAAAACAAAAACTCACAGGAGAAACTTGGAGTTAGAGCCTGAGGCACAGAGTATGGAGGAATGGTACTTACTGACCTGCTTTCCCTGGCTTGCTCAGAACCACTTACAAAGGGTTGACACTTCCTCCTGTGGGATAGGTCCATCCACATCCATCACTAATCAAAAAAAAATGCATTACTGGCTTGTTTACAGGCAATCAGATAGAGAAATTTTCTCAACTGAGTTCCATCATCCTAATGAAAACAAGTTTGTGTCAACCTGCAAGAAAAATGAGGACAGTAGGTAATGCATGTGTAAAAATTCATCAGCTTGTATTTTTTTTTAGATTTTCCAGTATAGTGGAATATAAATGTTTCAAATACGTCCTTATTATTCTCTGAATTTGTATCTCTGAATCTCAGCATCAGTTGAAATATATACCTTTTCATCTTTAATTTTATTAATTTATATCTCCTTTTTCTTTCTTTAGGTTTATTAGATAATGGTCTGTCCATAATATTAATCTTTATAGAGAACCAGGTTTTCATTGTTTTGACTCTGTAGGTTTTCCTTTTTGTTCCTATTTCATTTATTTCAGCTAATAATAATAATAATAATAATAGCTATTATTACTATTCGTTTCTTCTTCCATACACTGTCTTTTGAGAGACATCAACTAGATTGCACATGATCTTGTACATGTTGCCACAGTTGCTGTTAATTCATGACTAAAGCAGCCAGGATCTCCAGTTAGCACTCCTCACCGAGGAACTAGTAGCAGTGTACAACTACTGGGGCAGAGAGAATTATTCCTTCTTAAGGATATAGCCACTGGCCTGCTTCCCATTCCCCAGTGGATGGCTTTACAACCATGGCCATATTGGTGGCAATAACTGACTTAGTGGGCTGTCAAAACAACCAGAAAGCCACAGGAATTTGTTGTTTTGACATGTTATGGACAACTTTGCAGAAGTTGGAGAAAGAAGTGGGGATATGTGTGATGACATTTCTTGGTATACATGTATGAAACTCTCAAAATTGAAGAAAAATAAAAACAAAACAATGATTATTCTTGAAGTTGAAAACAATGAGCTGAAGACGTTATTTAAATATAAGGTAAATCTGTAGAAAGAAGTAAATTAAATGTGCTCCACTTCTCTCAATGAACCATCTATTGGATTTCATTCAAATGTATCGATATAGTTGTGTTCTTGATCAATAAATAGTTTAGCGAGATGTTACTCATTGCCATCCTCTGCTTACATTTTCCCATTTATAACAGGTGTGCATCCCTCTGCAATTACATTGAAAAGACTAGACTTCAGAGGATTTGATGCTTCTTTTGCTTTGATCATCTTCCAATCCAGTGGAAAATAAATTGCCCAAGTTCCTTGAGTAATGGCTCCTATAACTCAATGCTAGAACCAGAATTCCAACTAAATGCTTCCATTTGGGGCAATGTAAGACTTTTCAATATAAAAGATACAAGACGATGCTCAGAAACCATGACTTCTAAATCATGTTTTTCAGAGGAATGTGGGCAATACTAGCAGTACAAAACTTAAATAAAACTAGGATTTATGGTGAATATTTTCAATTTGAGAAACAGCAGAGATTCAATTATAACTGGGATCTAACTTCACAAAAATGTCTATTTAGCTGACCAGGACATTAGAAATTCTAAGAAGAGCCCAAATCTTTACCATCTCTCATCACACAAAGAATCATGATGATTTTTTATCTAGGCAGAACTATACCTGTAGGGATTTCTGATAGAGCTGAATTTTTCAACAAACTAAATGAAGAAAATGATCCTGCATTGTGGGAGGCCAGCTCTCACTTTTTTCCAGGGTTCTCTTGAGGAGAGAGGAATAACAAATATTTAGATAGAAAGATAGTTTGGAGAAGACTGTTAGAAATACAGGATAGCTTTAGGAGGACCTGGATCAATATCCACCAGCCCTTTCTGTCTCTTCAAAAGGGCTTTCTATAGGAATGCCAAGGCGTAAGGTAAAAGACCTCCCCCTAGCACAGCCAAGTGCAGACCCTTCCAAACACCTGGTAACCATGCATGTGGTCAAGCAATACTCTAATGCAGCCCTGCTGGGTAAAGCAAGCTCAGATGTCACTAGGAAATCTCAGTGGGACACCACACTGCATAACTACCATAAACTGATGGGTCAATTTAATAACAAAAAATTGTATTATTTATAAGACTATCCAGGGAATAACACAAAGTTAAAACAGTTCCTGTATGAAAATGTGAAAATAAAAATGCTCTCTTTTAAATTGATTTACAATTTATTTACAATATGCATGTCAATACTGCAATTATTTCTATACTTGTCTTTTGGTAACTGTCATGTTTCTGTTTAGAATATGTAATAATAGTTGCCTAGTACAATTTATATATTGGGAATTACTAAATTCTAAGGGATAATGACATGCTTCCAATAACTTTTGGTTACTGTTATTTCTGCATGCTGTCTCTTTAAAACAATTTTTTTATAATTTATGAATGAACATATATTATGTAACATATGTATACATAAATTAAACATGACATTATTTTCCTTCTTCACTTCCTCCCTCCAACCTCTTACATATAACCTAATTGTTCTCTTTTGGAAATCATGGAAAATATTTTAATTGTTTTGTTTTATATATATATATATATATATATATATATATATATATATATATATAGTTTGTTTGTGTGACATATGACAATATATATGCTTAAATATATAAACATGGCCTGCTCAGTTAATTTAATGTTGCTTGTATGTATACAAATTAAGAGCTAACTACTTGGTATCAGAAAACAAATTGAGGACTCTTCCCTGTGGAAGATTATTTTCTCTGATTTCGGAATTTCTTAGTTGTCTCTATTCCTGTGTACATAGTTGGAGTCCGGTGAGATCTTCCCCATCCCTGTTATCATGTCCTTTTCTTTTCTTCTTGTCTTACTTAGGCAGCCCCACAGCTGCAGTATTGTGAGTGAAGCTTCCATATCATCTCTAGAAGACACCATCACACGAGAGATTTCTTCTCCCTTTCAATCTTAAAATCTTTCTGCCTTCTCTTATGTGAGACATAAGATTCTTCCTAAGCATTATGTGCAGGAACTATGTTTTAAATAATAAGTCAGTTGGAGTTAGACACTCCACATTCACAGGTTCTCCACATTTTGACCTCTTATTTTCTCTGATTATCTTCTTTTTCGAACAAAATGAAGTTTTCTTGACACGAGGGGAAAGCAACATGAATCTGTGTGTATGAAGATCAGTACTTTGAATGTGGTTAAGAATTATGTTGATTTAGCAAAGTGGCAGTCACATGTTCTCTCTTACATTGTATGACTTCACAAGACCTCAGTAACTGGCTAAGTTTCCCCATCCTAGGTATGATTTCCCTTCTATTAGCTGGGCATTAAGTGTGGTTACATAGCTGTTTATTATATCTAAAATATGAGTGTTACTACTTTTGTACCCTTAGTGCTATTATACCATGAAGGTGGTCATTTTGGATCACACAGATGGGAAAAACTATTGGTTGCTTCACTCTTTTGGAAGCTTGTATAATAATGAATCATTTTTATTTCAATGTGAGAATACATACAATACATATACCTATGTGTATATGCGTAACTACAGAGTTTAAATGAAGTTATTCCACTTGGACAGACAAATCTCACCTGAAGAGATGTAGATTATTTAACAAAATCCCCAATACCAGGCATAAAAAACATATTGGTCTAGGATATTGAAGTGATCCACCAAACAGTATAGTATTGCTGTTGTTGTTTCAAAAACCCCTGTTTTTGAAAATTACCATACTTCTACTGAAGATATGGTATCTTGTTACAGAATATTTAACTATGTAAAAATGTGTTGCATTTGTTTAATTATGTCAAGATACATTGCTATTTTACCTTGCCTGTCTAAGGCATCTGATTAGTCTAATAAAAAGCCAAATAGCCAAGAGTGAAGGAGGATATGTAGGCAGGCCTTCTAGGCAGGGAGAGTAAGCAGGAGTAAGAATTTAGACCTGAGAAAGAAAGAAAAAGAGATGCCAGCAAGACGCCAGGGGCCAGACAGACATGGAGGAAGCAGGAAAGTATGACATTTAGAATAAAAGAAAGGTAAAAAGACCTGAGGAAAAAATGTAGATAAATAGAAACAGGTTAAATTAAGCTAGAAGAGCTAGTGTGACAAGCCTAAGCTAAGTCTGAGCATTCATAAATTATGATAAGTCTGTATGTTTTTATTTGGGAGCTGGGTGGAACACCAAAGTAAATTCCAACTACACAATCTGGACATAGACCCTATAGGACCCAAACTACAGCTAAGAGTTTTCATTCTTTTTTTTAAATGTTTTTATTTTATAATTAACTTCATTTCACATATCATCCACAGATTCCCCCATCCTCCCTCCTCCTATCCCCCAGCCCTCCCCCCCAATCCACCCCCCATTCCCACCTCCTCCAAGGTAAGGTCTCCCCTGGGGAGTCAGCCCAGCCTGGTAGACTCATCCAAGGCAGGTCCAGTCCCCTCCTCCCTACACCAAGGCTGAGCAAAGTGTCCCAGCATATGCCCCAGGCTCCAAAAAGCCAGCCCATGCACCAAGGACACATGTCCTGGCTCCTCTGCCTGGGGGCCTCTCAAACAGTTCAAGTTAATCAACTCTCATTTATCCAGCGGACCTGGTTCAGTTCCATGGGGGCTCTTTAGCCATTGGTTCACAGTTCATAGGTTTCCACTAGTGTGACTGTTTGTCCCTGTGCTTTTTCCCATCATGGTCTCAATATCTCTCGCTCATTCAATCCCTTCTCTCTCTCGCCGATTGGACTCCTGGAGCTCCACCTGGGGTTTGGCCATGGATCTCTGCATCTGCTTCCATCAGACACTGAATGAGAGTTCTATCATGACAGCCAGGGCTTTTGGCCATACGATCACCAGAGCAGGTCAGTTCAGGCACTCTCTCGACCATTGCCAGTAGTTTACAGTAGAGATATCTTTGTGGATTTCTGGGGACCCCTTTAGCATTCTGCTTCTTCCTATTCCCCTGGGGTCCTCATTCATCATGGTATCTCACTCTCTGTTCTCCCACACTGCTCCTGATCCAGCTGGGACCTTCAGCTCCCCTAAGCTCTCTTTCTCCCGACCCTTGCCCTCCATTACCCCCCAACCCCCAGTTTGCTCATGTAGATCTCATCCATTTCTCTGTTGTTGGGCAATTGCCGTGTCTTTCTTAGGGTTCTCTTTACTAGGTAGCCTCCCTAGAGTTGTGAGTTGCAGTCTGGCTATCCTTTGCTTTACATCTAGTATCCACTTACGAGTGAGTACATACCATGTTTGTCTTTCTGAGTCCGGGTTACCTCACCAAGCCCTGGCTCCTTTGCTGGAACAGCCCAGAATCCTAGGGTAGAATTACATGTGACTGGCAAAAAAACAAACAAACAAAAAAAAAAAAACCTAAGTGGTTCCTAATAATATTCTGCTATACTCACAAATGTGTGCCTTTTCCAGTTGTCATCAGAGAGGGTTTTTGGCAGCAGATGGAAGTAGCTACAGAGACTCACAGCCACATATTATGTAGAGAGAGAGTCTAAATTGGAGATGTCCATTAGATCCCTCCCATAGCACATCAGAGAACCCCTCCAAAGAGGGGAAGAACGATTGTTGGAATCAGAGGTGTACCAGGAATCTTAAAAGTTCTTATTAATAAAATCAAACCTGAGCCAGGTATTGGGGTGAAAGCTGGAAGATCAGAACAGGCCATAGCCACCTCACCTTGCCAGTTCCTCAGCTTGTCCTGTTTCCTCAGACTGGAAGCCTCTTAGTCCTCATCCAGAATGAATCTCAGCTGAACTGCTGCTAGAAGCCTGAATGCTTAACCAGGCCAAATGCTTCTAGTTTCTGGTCCTCACGCCTTATATACCTTTGTGCTTTCTACCACCACTCCGTGGGATTAAACACTCGCTTTCTGGGATAAAAGGTGTGTGTAGCCATGCCTGGCCGTTTCCAATGTGTCCTTGAACTCACAGAGATCCAGAGGGATTTCTACCTCTGGAGTGCTAGGATTAAAGGTGTGAGTGCCACCATTTTCTAGCCTTTGTATCTAGTGGCTGTCCTGTCTCTGACCCCAGATAAGTTTATTAGGGTGCACAATATTTTGGGGAACACAATACCACCGCACAGAGGGCATGGAGGACATTAGGAGAACATGGCCCCCTGAATCAACTGAACAGGGCTCATGTGGACACATAGACATTTAAGCAGCAAGCAGAGATATTGTAAGGGTCTGTACCAGGTCCTCTGCAAATGTTATGGCTATTATGTTGGCATTTTGTGGAACTCTTAACAGTGGGATTGGGTGTTTCTCAGGTTCTTTTGCCTGCTCTTTTCCTCCTATTGGTTTATCTTGCCCAGACTCAATACAAAGGCCTTATTGTATTGTATCTGATGTTGTCCTGTTTGGTTATTGTCTCTTGGAGGTTTGTGCTTTTCTGAAGGGAAACAGAGGGGGAGTGGATGTGGGAAAGAAAGAGGGGATATGAGGAAGGGGGTGGCTGTGAAGAGTAGGGGCAGGAGAAACTGCAGTTTGGATGTACTGTATGAGAGAAGAACATATTTTCAATAAAAAATAAAAATAAATAAGCATCCATAGTGTTAACTACCCAGGTTAGTTTTTAAAGGCAACTACAGAAGGTCAGCTTCTAAAGCACTACAAATCATCTAATGGTTCTTATCGAAAAATCATTGGTATATTGACATTCTAAATCATTCTCTCCATTGTATTAAATCTCTGGCTATTTTTCAAGATTAAAATATTGCTGCCTTATAAAAGAAACAACTCTACACATAGATATTTTGTTTTTTGCTGTCCCTGTTGAGTAATTTTATAAAATAATATATTCATTAATTCTTTGAGAATTTCATACAACATATTTTGATCAAATTTGCCACACATTCCTCTCCATAATTCCTTCAGATTCAACCCCCACCTTCCTTACCATATATATATATATGGTAAGAATATATATATATTCTTTTTAAATATCCCACAAAATGCTATTTGTGATCCTGTTATAGCCATGGGTGTATGGCCATGCTGTAGACTATAGCTCATTTATCAACAGTGACAATGTTGACAAAAGCTGACTCTCCCTCATCCAGCAGACATTAACTTTCATAACAACTTTCTTAAGAGTAGGTTCTCCTGAAAGACTTCCTCTTCCAAGATACCAAGTTTTCTGGCTTGATATAATTAGGCAACCAACACTACTGTATTGGTGAAATTATTAAGGCCATACATCATGGTCAGAAGATACACTTTTGCTCTGGTTTTCCCTAAAGTCTAGGTCTTTCCTTATTGTATATTAATCCAGTTTGAATTCTAAGTTATGTCCTGCTCTGTGACTGCCATGAAGCACGAATCAGCAGTGTGCCTGAAAACTCTGAGGTTGGAAGTGGTATTTACTTGTGTGCTTTAGGTTTTCACTCTCTGGTAGACTATTGACTTCATCTTATTTATCAAATCTTTAATGACCTGAAAATAAAAACACCCACACGGAGTCCCACCCCCTCACACACGAGTTTTAACTCACATTTACCTCACTTGTACAGAGATCTAACTAACAGCAGTCTGAAAGACAGACATAATTAAAATGCTAAAAACCTGATCATGATCACATTTGGAAGGGAAAGCCTGTAGTGAGAGAGTACTTGAAAACACTTGAAATCAGATGGAAGTGATGATTCATTTTCACAGGGTTGATTAGAATGAAAAGAGATGATATGGATATGAACAGTTAGGATTTTCCTTTATGATTACTTCGTAGATGTGATTTGTGAAGATATCTCCCTAGAAACAATAATATAGTATGTCATGATGCCTCCTACTTTGAACTTAGAGTGAAAACTCATCTGTCTATAGAAAACAGACTTCTAAATGTCTGAGAGATATATGCAAGATTGACAGCTTTGTGATTGATTGGTTTATACTTTCTTCTCTGCTATCCTTAGACATCTATTGATTATGACTCAAATAATTCCCTTTCAGCTTTGAGTAAAAGCGAATCAAAGGATCTCTTCTCTATATCTCTCTATTATAGACTTTGATACCAAAGGACCCTGACTAGAATGATTGGTTGACCAGTGAGCACAAGAGCATATCCATCTTTACAAGCCCAATCTCACTGCCACCAATTTGAGGGTTGGTGACACATACAAAACAGTCAAATGATTATTTGGGAAATGAACTCAGGATTTTCTTGAAAACAGGCACTTCATTGACCCAGTCCCTATTGTCATTATTATTTATATTTCCAGATCTTTGATCTCCAGCATTTTATTTCCATATAGTATGAAGTGTAAAGTTCAGAAGCTTAGTAAACAGGTTTTCAAGGCCATTTAATTTTATGAAGTGTTCATAATTGTCTCTTTATCAATATCAAAACAATAGACTACATAAGTTATACAAAAATTTAAACATGATCAACAAGCCAGCTAAATTTTTGCCATCCAGACCCTATATACTATTGAGGTACTACTGAAAATTGATAGCTGTTGGAATAGGGAGAGCCATTCCCTTTGAAGGATGTAGCCACAGATTGATTTCTTATGCTCTAGTGGGTATCCCCACACTAGCCCACAGATGAGCAGCATTTATTGGACTCTGTGGTTTATGAAAGGTAAAATTAAAAGAAGATATGAAGATGGAAAGAGACCATATTTGGGGGATATGGGTGGAGTTGGAGGTGGGGAAATAAGAGATGGATATTATCATATTTAATTGCATATACATATTCAATTCTCAAGAAAATAGAAAAATTAACTTATTAATGAATAATGACTAGGGAGTGGGACAAAATATTTTGATCACCTGAGTTATAATCTCAAACAATTTGTGGTTAAGGCGTCCTTCAGTTGACAGCTTTCTTGAAAAACAGAATGTGTAAAAGGATAGAACAGAACAAGTTGTCTTTTCACCTATAATGATGCACTGAGGGAAAAAATACTTAAACTCATCCAATTTCCATGAACAGCTTTAAACAGCCTATATTCTAGGAGTTTCCTAATTCAAACTGTGTCAAATACTCCACTTTTCTAGACGAACATTCCAGATTAACAAGTAGCTTTGCCTTCCCTGTGATTTTGATGAGGAAGATGTTTTAAAGACTATACAATGGTCCAACACAAGAAATCCATGTGAACACCCACATTTTTCTGTAGCTGATCTTGCATAAATTACCATATGTGGATATTTTCCCATGGCTAGTTTGTGAAATTGCAAGTGCAGCCATCATTCTCCTTGAGTGTGTGTCACCCATGCTCTGTTTGGCTTGGCCTATCTCAACCCACTCACTCTTACTCGTCATACAAGACCAATCAGACATATGTGCTAAATTTATAGTTCACAATCAAATTTCAGTCTTATGGGAAACCACTACTTAAAGATCTCTTTTATATTCTGAAATATGTCTTACCCTGTGCCCCAGCATTTGTCATTTTGAATCAAGATTTATGGGACTTATTAATACTTTTCATCTGTAGTTCACTGCTCTAGAACTAAATCACTGTAAATTCTGACCAAAAGCTCACAGGTGAATAGACCTGTCATATCTTCTGGGAAGCAAACCAACCATAAATAATCTATGACACTTGTCTGGTCAGCTTTCTCTTATTCTCATTTATTCCCTGGCATGCTAAGGAATTGGTTTGAAACTGTGAATTACTACAGCATGGAATATAACCATGTTTCTACAAGGAATGCTGGGAAAAGAAAAACATGTTATATATACTCCACTAATATATCAAAGTTATAAATAAAGAATTAGAGAGGAAATCAACACCATTATCAAAAGAGTTCATTCTTGACAATTTCTTGGGAAGAATCTGATCTTTTGTTTTGCTTTAGACTATAAAGAATAGGACTATTTTAAACAGATAATGGAGAAGTAGAAATGGACAGGTTAGTAAAGTAAATGTGCCAAGGAAGTGTAAATCAAAATGATTTAACTAGGATACAGAAACAGGGTGTTTCTATTACATTCCATATGTACTGGGGCAAAACCACAACAACCATCTGTATATGAACTTCATTTGTAAGTGGCACCTTAGAGATTGTGTTGCTCATAAACCATGCCTCAGATGATATCCAACTGCTACTTGCATGTCTATACACATGCCTCAAGTATCCCACTGATATATGCATATCATCATAACATCATTTAATATGTGGCAGTAATACAATTTTCCCCACATTGTCCCCATTAACAATAAAACAACAGATATGTAGTGTTTACATCACACACTGAAACCTGTGTTCTAGAATATTTGTGTCACATGACCAGAAATTTAAATCCTTTCATGTTCACATAAATATCATAACTGTTTGTTAGGATTTTACCAATTTCCTCTTATATACATATGAATACAAACATAAAAATTATTCATGTGAAAGACATAGCAAAACTAAGATGACATATTGTCAAGAGGATAAGTAATATAATAAATGAAAGAAGCTTAAGAAATGTATGTGATGAAAAGTGAGAGGTAGCCAGGCGGTGGTGGCACACGCCTTTAATCCCAGCACTCAGGAGGAGGCAGAGCCAGGCGGATCTTTGTGAGTTTGAGGCCAGCCTGATCTACAGAGCGAGATCCAAGAAAGGCACTAAGCTACACAGAGAAACCCTGTCTCGGGAAAACCAATAAAGAAAAAAGAAAAAAAAGAAAGAAAAGTGAGAGATAAAATTTATTTTGAATGCTAATAAATATGATACAAAAAGAATGTTTTCCTAAATAAAATATAAATCAGATTGTTCAGAAGTTTACTTATTTGCTTCTTTTAAGGAGGTAAAGAAATAATCTCAGACTCAACTCCCCATCCAAAGTAATATCTCTAAATTTGAGAATCCAAATTAGTTTTCTTCTAAGAATTATCCTTACAGTGGTTTATTAGGAATATTAACTAGTTGTCAGCTAGAGGGAGTCACATTCCATTACTGTCATGTAACAGGGACATTTATGTTAATATATAAAGTCCCTGCTAAAGTTACTATAACAATTAAATACAAGCATGTATATAAATTCTTATTATAGGTCAAGTGGAGAATTTTCCCCTTATTATTTTCCCAATAGTTAAAGGGAAATATATAAAATATTGTGAAACATTTTAAACTATTATTAAAAAATTTGGAATTCAGGCTAGCAGGCCGGACTCCTATAGGCAGGTCTGATTACCACCATCCCCCACCTGACCCTGTAAACTACAAGCCCCAATCTACCTCCAAACCCACTCATCCTCCAAGACTGCAGCTGTTCCCTGGGACACAAAGGTGAGTCTTTGGTCTCTTAGCCTATCACCCCAGCCTCTAGGATTTAGGCCCAGGGTTACAACCTATGCTTCCATACCCCAGCCATTACAGCCCCAGTTGCAGACCAGCAGGAAGAACTCCTGCAGGCAGGCCTAACCACTCTCCCCACTGGACCCTGTAACTTAACAAACTCCAATCCACCCCCAAACCCACTCATCCTCCAATACCACAGCTGCTTCCTAAGACACAGATTCCACCAGCTCACATTGGACCAAGAGTGGCTACCTGAGACATAGACACCTTTTGCACTAATTGGAGGAAGAGATGGGTAGACACCAATGCAAGAATGCATTCAACAACATAAAGAGCAATATGACATCATCAGAACATAGTGATTCTACATTAGTAAGACCTGAACATTCCAATGTAGAAGAAGCAGAACAAAATGACCTTAAAAATAACTTTAAGAAGATGATAGAGGTGTTGAAAGAGAAAATGGAAATTTTTCTTAAAGAAATTGAAGGAAAGACAAACAAAAATTTGGAAGAAATTGCTGTGGGATATTCTGTATGTTAAATGTGCTGCTTTGATTGGTTAATAAATAAAACATTGATTGGCCAGTAGCCAAGCAGGAAGTACAGGTGGGACAAGGAGAGAGGAGATTTCTGGGAAGTGGAAGGCTGAGGCAGAGAGACGCTGCCAGTCACCATGATGAGAAGCAGATGTTAAGATGTGGTAAGCCATGAGGCACATTCCAACTTATATATTAATAGAAATGGGTTGATTTAAGATATAAGAAGAGTTAGCTGCTGTGGGATGTTCTGTATGTCAAATGTGTTGCTCTGATTGGTTAATAAATAAAACACTGATTGGCCAGTAGCCAGGCAGGAGGAAGTATAGGCAGGACAAGGAGGAGAAGAATTCTGGGAAGTGGAAGGTTGAGTCAGAGAGACACTGCCAGCCCCTGCCATGACAAGCAGCATGTGAAGATGCCGGTAAACCACAAGCCATGTGGCAAGGTATAGATTTATAGAAATGGGTTAATTTAAGATATAAGAACAGTTAACAAGAAGCCTGCCATGGCCATAGAGTTGGTAAGCAATATGTCTCTGTGTTTACTTGGTTGGGTCTGAGCGGCTGTGGGACTGGTGGGTGACAGAGATTTGTCCTGACTGTGGGCCAGGCAGGAAAACTCAAACTACAGTTAGCAAGAAGCCTGCCACAGCCATACAGTTTGTAAGCAATATTAGTCACTGTGTGTTTACTTGGTTGGGTCTGAGTGGCTGCAGGACTGGCAGGTGAGAGAGATTTGTCCTGACCATGGGCCAGGCAACACCAAGAAAACTCTAGCTACAAGAATCAATAAATCCGTTAAAGAAAGTCAAGAAAACCAAGAAAAAAAGCAATTAAAGAGGTGAGGGAAATGGTTCAAGACCTGAAAATTGAAATAGAAACAATGAACAAGACATGAACTGAGAGAATGCTGGAAACAGAAAGTCTGAGTAACGAACAGGAACTACAGATGCAAGCATAACCAACAGAATACAAGAGATGGAAGAAAGAATCTCTGGCATGGAGGATACAATAGAGGAAATAGATTACTTAGTCAAAGAAAATACTAAAGCCAGAAAATTTACAAGACAAAATGTCCAGGAAATCTGGGACACCATGAAAAAGTCAAACCTAAGAATAATGTGGATAGAAGGAGGAGAATAATACCAACTCAAAGGCACAGAAAATATTTTCAACAAAATCATAGAAGAAAACTTTCCCAACCTAAAGAAGGAAATGCCTATGAAGATACAAGAAGGTTACAGAACACCAAATAGGCTGGGCCCAAAAAAGAAGCCCCTCACCACCTAATAATCAAACCATTAAACATACAGAATGAAAAAAAATATTAATAGCAACAAAAGAAAAAGACCAGGTAACATATGAAGGCAGACCCCTCAGAATAACACTCAACTTCTCAATGGAGACTCTGAAAGTCAGAAGGTCCTGGACAGACATTATGCAGACACTAAGAAACCATGGATGCCAACCCAGACTATTATACCCAGCAAAACTCTCAATCACCATAGACAGAGTAAACAAAATATTCCATGATAAAACCAGATTTAAACATACCTATCCACAAATCCAGCCCTCCAGAAAGCATTAGAAGGAAAAATCCAACCTAAGGAAATTAGAAACACCCATGAAAACACAGGCAATAGATAATCCCACACCAACAAATCCCAAAGAAGGGAAATGCACAAGACTACCACCAAAAAATAACAGGAATTAACAATCACTGGTCATTAATATCTCTTAATATCAATGGACTCAATTCACATATAAAAAGACACAGGCTAACACAATGGATACTAAAACAGAATCCATCCTTCTGCTGCATACAAGAGACACACCTCAACTTCAAAGTCAGATAGTACCTCAGAATAAAGGGCTGGGAAAAGTCTTTCCAGTCAAATGGTCTTAAGAAGCAAGCTGGTGTACTATCCTAATATCTAGCAAAATAGACTTCAAACTAAAATTAATCAAAGACATTGAGAAGGACATTACATATTCATCACAGGAAAAATTTAACAACATGAAGTCTCAATTCTGAAAATTTATGCCCCAAATACAAGGGCACCTACATTTGTAAAAGAAACATTACTAAAACTTAAGTCACACATCAAACCCACACACTAAGAATGGGGGACTTCAACTCCCCACTCTCACCAATGGACAGGTCTACCAGACAGAAACTTAACAAACTTAACAGAGAAATAAGAGAACTAACAAATGTTATGATTCAAGTGGCTTAACAGACATCTATATAATAATTCATCCTAACACAAGAGAATATACCTTCTTCTC
>CABHPQ010156546.1:26892-47498 GCA_902168405.1 Peromyscus aztecus | reverse complement strand
CACACACACACACACACACACACGCACGCACGCACGCACACACAGAGAGAGATGTGTTCTGCTAAGGACGCTAAAGGCTTGCCATGTTGTACAAGTTTCAAAACCTAGAGAGAAGAAGAGTTTAAAAAATATGTTGAAAACTATGACTCACTACTCTGCTGGTGGGAACCAGAAAGCCTGGGTGTAGCTAAGCCATGACTGCCAGTGGCCGGAAAGAGGAGAAATGACCATCTCAGTGATCTATGTGTGTGTTTCCTTCATCTTGCTTTCCACTGAGCACTCAGCTTCCATGTGAGGTTAAGTTTAGGTGCACCTGTGTCTGCACTGGGACCCAGAGTGCTGCAGCAGGAAGAGAGTCATGGCTCCTCCCCAAGGCTTCTACAAACAGCTCTACTGTAAGGACACTCTTCGCTTAGAGTCAAGCAGGGGAGTGGTCACCAGAGTCTTAAAACCGCTTTGCCATTAGTCCAGTGCCAATGCGCTCCACCTACTCACGGCTGAGTTTGATTGGTGTCCAGGAACAGAGAGAACATCCTCACCAAGATAGACACTGCCTGCCCAGCTGCCTCCAGCCTTCCATTCCTGGGTGTTTATGTTTCTGTCACTTCCTACCGCCTTAGCTCTTGCAACATAGCCAGCCAGGCTATCTCAGCCCTAGCCACCACTTTCTGGACTCCACAGCACATATCCTTTCCCTTAGTGTGCATATGATGGCTCTTGATCCATTATCCAGTCACCCAGGAACACAGAATGAGTGTGGCAAATGGCGACCAGTCTTACACTCATTTCTGCTTCTACTAGTAACTGTATGCTGACATTTTTGTGAGGAACCTGCCCTTTCATGCCTCAAGCCAAGCAGCTGAGGTGAATCCAGAGCTAATTGCCCTACCCTGACTAGCTCTAGGTCATGTGGCCTAAGCCTGGCCAGTGATAGTATTTCATTCTCCTGTGACAAAGCCTGGTTCACTGAGAGACTTGGGCCCCCATGAAAGCCAACGGGACAAAAATCAGGGGGTGTTTCGCAGATCTTCTGGGGGCAGGAGGTTACGAATTTATATTTCTGTTGCTAGGTCAAGAGGCCATGAGTTTGAGAGTACCAACAGTCACACGACCATCACACGGAACAGCAGCCAGAGGATGGCGTCAACAAAAAAATGACTGCAATTTTTCTCTGTTAGCTCCACTATATCCACTCCACACTTTTCTGTGCCTTAGACGATCAACCTCCATGGACTAAATCAACCAGATTCTAATATCCTCTGCCCTAGTGTGTGTGTGTGTGTGTGTGTGTGTGTGTGTGTGTGTGTGTGTATGTCTGTGCAAGGCAGAGAATATTAGGTGTCTTACTAAACTGCTCTCCTCTTTAATCTTTGAGATGAGGTCTCTCACTGAACCTGGAGCTCACTGATTGGTTATACTAGCTAGCCAGGAAGACCCATGGATCCATCTATCTCCACCTCTCCAGCTCTGGGGTACATCTGTGTGCTGCTGCAGCTGTCTTTTACACAGTGCTGGGTATCTGAACTCAGGTCCTTGCGCTGTGCAGTGAGCACTTTACCAAGTGAGGCATCTGCCCATACTGCTCCTGCCTTCTTGTCCACTGATCAGAATGAGGGGCTGGTAGAGACAGGGTGGAGAAAGAATGGGAAGAAGACAGCCCGAGACCCTCTCTGAGCAGTCTGGGCAACAGCTACATTCCTAGCTGTGTCTGGCCATTCTCAGGAGTTCCTTCCATGGAACACTCTGGTCAGATCCCGATAGCCCTGGGGTACACAATGACCTGGCACTGCTGTGATCTGGCTCCGCCCCATCCTCAATGGGTCCCTGTACTCTCTGTCTATCTCTGTAAAGAGTTTCCTAAGTTGACCCTTTGACACTACTGTCGGTTTAATGTAAGGACTCTGGCTTATAAAGACAAGAACCAAGGAATAAAGGCAGCCAGGGTCCAGAGAGCATGTTGTCCCTGAGAATCGTCATGACTTCAATCTCAAATGATCTAGCAATGACAAGTGTCCCTATTCTGTTTTTCTGCAGCCTGAGTGAAGCATCTGTCACTACAAAGAAAACACACGGCTGATAGGTAAAGCCTAAAGCCTTTGGTGGGAAAATCTGGATGTCCACCTTCATGAGAAAGGGGGTTGGAACAGTCTGGACCTCTCATTGTACCCACCTCCACCTCTGACAACATCCTGCCCCTCCTCCAAGAAAACTCATTCCCTCAACGCACATGGCCTGTCTCTATCTCACACATAAAGAGGCTTCCCCCACCTCTCTCTCTCTCTCTCTCTCTCTCTCTCTCTCTCTCTCTCTCTCTCTCTCACACACACACACACACACACACACACACACACACACACACACACACTCCTTCCTCAACCCTTTCTGGTTTGACGCATGCCCCTCTCCCTGTCTTCCAGTGACAGGTGTGGAACTATCCACACATCCACCTGGATCCCTCCAGTGTCCTCTAAGAAGCAGTCTGTAGTTTTCGAGCCTCTGTCTCCCCCAGCAGTCCGCTGTTCAGTGAGCTCCTAGAAGGAAAGGCTGTGTTCTCGATCTCAGTATGCTTGGTTCTCAGTATAGTGTTTCTCACATTGATGCTCAACAGATGTGCTCTGGGCAAACATTGAAGAGACTGGTGACTGCTGGACCAACGCTTGCCCTGCATCTCACCCCCAAGTTGCCCCTTATAGAATATGGACTCTCCAATCTGGGATGGCTCAGCTCTTATGTGACGCTCAGAGGACAGTCTGCTTCACCTACCACGTAAAGCAGCCTCTTCCACATTGGTTCAGCTAGACCAGACAGAATCCCAGTCAAATCAAAGCTTATCTCCCATGCATAGCATGTGTGCTTGCTGTGGCTGCCCTTCAAATAGAAAGAAAGAGGGCCTCCTGCCTCCAACCTTAAGTTGACCAAGCCTGCCCTCAGTACTCACAGTCACATCCTATCTGTCCCCTTTATCTCTGTCCTGAAATTATACTGTGTGCTATTCATCTTCCTGGTGACCGACTGTGCCCCAGTAGCCTGAAGATGGCACACCCTCATTCTGCACAATGCCAGGTACACCATGGGAGGTTAGCAGATTTTTGTTAAATGTTGCATGAATGAAACACAGTGTCTCCCCCACCATCCCAGCCTTCTCCTGCATCTCTCTCTAATTTTCTCTACCATTTTTTCTTCTAGGGCTTCTAAGAAATTCCATTTACCAATTGTCACACAAGTCAATTCAAACTCAGCGTTTTTTAAGCAATGGTGACAATCATTTCATTCCTGAAATTCACACGGAGCTCATGAAGAAGGTCTGTCCCTCTCCACTCAGGGAAAGCAGTGGTGGCTCAAAAGATGGAGGGGCTGCCATCTGAAGGAAGACTCATTTGTATCTAGCATCTGCAGCTGGTCACAGACAGGACCCTAAGCCAGGGGTGTGCCTAGGACATCCCTGTGACTTCTCCCTGCCACCTAGGTTTCCTTACAACATGGCAGATGAGATGTGTGTGTGTGTGTGTGTGTGTGTGAGAGAGAGAGAGAGAGAGAGAGAGAGAGAGAGAGAGAGAGAGAGAGCTCTTTATGATCTTTTATGACCACAGCAGATGAATACGATATTCATGATTCAGTTTTAAACATTCCGTTGGCCTTTTCTTTCTTTCTCTTCATGAAACCAACTCTCATTATTTACCCACCTATGTGGCCTACACTACAGCTATGAAGAAGCTGAAAGATAGTGCCTCCTCCATCCTCAAGGCTTCATAGAGCTGTGTGGGATGGGCAGAGGGAGGCAGAGGGAACTGCGATCGGACCCTGGGGCAAGGAATACTTTCAAGGAGAGGGGTCCACTAGGGTGAACCCAGAAGAACAGCTTAGGTTTAGCCTGGAAAAGATCAGTGAGGAACTCACCAAACACATCTGAAGCCCCAGAGGCACACCCCAGCAGGGGGTCAGACGATCTCTCAGGGGAAAAGAGCAGCAGATATTCAAAGCCTGTAATACCTGTGTATCCACATGTGCCTGCCTGTATAGGAGCTGAAGAGGGCAGTACTGGGGGACAGTGGGTGGTAAGGAAAGGAAGAGTCTGGATGGTGAAGGGACTTTCTTGGGTCTTGAAAGCACCAGGGAACCAACAAGGGACTCATACATGTGGCATGACTATGATGACACCAATTACCAAGTCATGGTCTGAGACACCCCAAATATGTTCTCAGCAGTGACCTCTTGGTACTTCCTACAAACTTAATGAATTTTCTGGTGACGCTGACACCCCATTCTTTTCCTCCGAGCTTACTGATTACCCCTGTTTCTGTAGTGCACTCATCCTCAGAGATGGAGAAAACCCTGGAGGGGCTTCTAGTCCTGTCATGAGAACAGCAGACAGAGGGAGCAGCAGCCTAGTTCAGGAGCAGAAACAGGTACAAGAGCACCTGGAACGAGGCCCCTCCCCTCTTCCCCAGCGCAGCTCCGGCCTCCCTCAGCATCAGTGAAAGAGACAAAGGCCAAGGTCTTAGGCTGATGTGGTGGAGAAACCGCAGAGGGGAAGCAGAGAACAATTAACTGCAGCGTCCAGCTGTGGCTCTCAGATAAGGCAGGCTCTCTGCTGCCACTGCCCATCTGCCTGCTGGTCGTGTCCGCAGCCATGACCCTCAGAGGACAAGCCACTGCCCAGAGAGTGAGATGCTGAGGGATTTCCCACATCCAGAGCTGAGGTTCTCCGTCCAGTTCTTCCCTTTGAAGTCTGCAGCTCGCCAGAGGAAAGGGAATTGTTGGGCAATTGTTGGGCAGTCAGGGAACCGCAGGACCTAGGCTGAGACAGGTAGGGCAGGGCCCTCGGGAAGAAACAGGGGCACCCATCTGCCTCAGGCCCTGCTTTTGTTGGTGAGACCGTGGACAGAGCCCCAGGAAACCTGCACAGTGCCCCACCCCCCACACACACACACCACCCCTGACTACTGGATTCCACACTGCCTTTGAGCTCCTGAACTCAACAAAGACAAGACCCAGAGTACCTGTGGGCAAAAGAAACCAATCTGCGACCCCAGGGGTAAGGTGAGGTTCTTGGAAGGAGCATGCAAACTGGAGACATAAACCCTGAGGTTGTTCTCCAGCCTACAGAATAGCTGGGGCTGCTCTCCACAGCGAGAAGAGACCCAATATCAGACACAGAAAGAGTGGCCATCTGGGACCTTAAATGGCATCGGGCAGGACAAGGGGCAAAAGGTTCATGGTTTAGAAGTAAAAGCTCCCGATTTTAATCCACACAAAAGCAACGATACGTAGAAAGGGTGCCGCGTTGAGAATTTAGCAAATCAGTTGGGCTCTTCGCTGAAGGCAGTTAACCTGTGCAGGCCTTAGCTCCCTCACCTGTACCCCAGAACCGACGCCCAGATGGGGCAAGTGTTCTGTGAGTGGGTGGGAGCACAGTCCAGTTCTGCCTCTAGCACCACCAGGCTGGGTGGTTCCAGGACAGTCTCTCTCCTGCCTAAATCTTGTCTCTTCCTCTGCCTCCATTGTGTGGCGACTGCAGAGGAGGCGCACCTGGCGCACGCTCTCTAGAGCTTTAGTAGCCCCTTAAGCAAACGATGGAGTGTGTCTGTCTTTCCAGTGCAGAGACCTTAAGCTAGTGTGAAGGCCCCTGCTCTCCTCTGCTTGCCCACGCCCCTCCTGACCACCCACCTCTGCCCATTTCTCTGCTCATTATCACCTCCACCAGGGGACAGAGAAGCAGAGCAAAGAGGTTAAATTCAAATCAGTCATTTTGTCACTTGCTGCCAGAAAGCAGGAGGGGAGAGATGAGAGACACAAGGCCTCAGGTGCAATCTGTGGGCAGAAATGAGTCCTGGTAATTCTCGGGAAATCTCCTAGATGTTTTCACATTGGCCCAGTTCTGCCACAGAGAACGCTGGGGGAGCCTTCTACGAGCGGGACCTCCTTAAGCCGTTGTTAATGGTGTTGTCTGCAGCTGCAGAGGTTTCACCTGACCTGGGGAAACATCTGTGCAGGCGACAGAGAGAGAAGCAGAGCCTGTCCTCCATCCCTTTTGTCCCCTTTAGCAAGTATGCCACCCTGTTGCTCGAGTCACCAGCAGGGTCATTAGAGTCTAGTGAAGGTCCCCTGGTCGTCAGCTGAGGGCATCTTTCCCTAACACTCCCATCCACACTTGCTAGAAAGTAAGAGAGCAGCTGAAGAAGATGCTCTGGGTGGGAGTGAACCGCGCCACGGCAGAATGAGATGTGCCTGTGAGGGTGAATGCATGGCCAGCCTGATTAGATTTGCTAAGGGGTTGATGAGACAATAGAGTGTGTCTGCTTCTCCAGAGAATATTAACTGATGGGGGGAGCATCCACCCTGACTGTGGGTTGTGCTCTGGGCTGAGGGCACTGACCTGGGGAAAGGAGAGGAGAGGGGAGAGGCCAAGGCTAGCCCTGTGCCAGAACTCCCCCTCCTCAGAGCATCCTCTCCCCCCATCATGATGTGGACCGCTCCACAAGCCTTCCTTCCCCTGAAGGTGAATGAGTCCTCCCAAACCATGAGAAAAGTAAGTGTTTCCTGCTTTACATCATCTGTGTCAGCTGTTCTTGTCACAGCATCACAGAAGGTAACATCGGACCCATTTGCCAGGCTGAGATGGAGATGAAAACTCACTAAAGAAATCAGAGACAAACACATCTAATGTAACTGAGAGGCACCTGGCAGATAATTCCCCCATGGTGCCGGTGGGGACCATGGCACCATATTGTCTGCGCTGCCTAAACTTGTGGCCAAGGTTCCTTGAGGATAGGGTCCCCATGGGAGTGCTGGGCCAAGGCCCTTCTTGACCCTGACCAAGTTCCTTTTCCTTATTAGTCTAGGATACCTAGACACTGAATGCCTGAGATGACCACAACAGAATTCTCAAATGCCTGTGAGGATCCATGCCCTAGCCTCAGTTCCCTGGGGGCCACCTTGCCACTCTGAGGACTTCATTTGAAATTGTCAATCTGCGTACCACTGCTTCAGCTGACGCCAGCTCTGTGTTTCTGCTCTTCTCTCTACATGGCCCTCCCTCCCAGTCTGACTCAACATTGAAGAAACCAAGGCAAGGGAGAGGGGAGTGTGATCATGCATCGGACTGATTCCTCAGCCTTGGTTTCAACGGAAAGTAGATTTCCATACACAAAGGACCCATTCACTGTCCTCTAGGCCTCCCTGGAAGATGTGTCCTTTACGATTTAACCTTCAGAGATGTGACCAACAAATCAGCAAGATGATCCTAAAGCATCAGGGGTTTTGATGGTGCAGAAGTCCCTGAGCCAGCCACTCAGGCAGTAGCCCCTTTCAGCGCAGCTGAACACTGAGCCAAATGCCCCACCTAGGACTGCAACCGACACGGAATCTGCAGACAGAGGGAGGCATTTCACATGCAAAATTTTTCTTTTAAATATGAAATCTCTCCCAAGGCATTACTTTATTATTATAGTAATTTCCTCAGAAGGGCAGACATCCAATGCTCTGTTTCTCCACCATCTTTGGAGACAGGAAAATTTAATAGAAATATTCAGGTTCCTTAAGTGGCTAGTGCAGAAGAGGGAGAAATAAAAGGAGTTTCTCCAAGGACATAGACTCCTGGAATCCAGGTGAGAGGTGTGCTCCAGATGGTCATGTGGTGACAGGTAAGGGCCTGGGCCATCTCCCTTGAGACATTGGTCTCTGTGTGTCCAGAGGAGAGGCATAGGGGAGCTTTGTGGGGGGCTAGTTCTTTATCTCCAGTGTTGAATCATTTCACTCATCTCTTCTTCTGTGGAAACCTGGGATCCCCAATAGTCAGCGAAGAACCCAACAGCCACTGGCTGAGCTGGTACCGAGCTCGTCCCGCCCATGAAGGCGGGCTGAACCTCCTACATGCACACTCTATGCTTTGAGGTGGAATGAGGCAATGTGGGTGAGAGTACAGACCCTACAACTGCCTCGCTCAACCACTTACCAGGCACGGACCTTTATTAAATTGTTTGTGTCTCAGGCTTCTCATCTATAAAATGGGACAGGTCTTCATAATAAAAATAAGACCTATTTGGTAGGGTTTGTAAAAACTGAGGGAGGGGTTGGGGGGAATATCAGAATACTTCTCACCAGCAGTTTCAAAATCTACTGGCATCAGGCTGCCTGTCTCTCAACCATCGAGCATTTTGCTAAAACTGCAGATGCCCAAGCCATTCCAACTCAGTCAGTGCAGACTGAAGTAAAACCTGCCCATTTTAGATTGCAGTCTGATGTGAACCTGCGTTTTCAGGAGGCATGTGCACCGGCATCTTCTAGGCAACCTACACGAAGTCCAAATGTCCAGAACTCATCCAAACCTTCTGAACTTGGAGCCAAGAACTTTCAGCAAGTTGCTTGGGCATACACAGGCTTCCAGACATCTTAAAACCCTTGCCTGCAGTGCCTGTGCCTCTTCGGACTTTCAAAAATTGTCTCTCTTTCCCATGCTAGAACAACATGATTTTCTTGAGTCTTCATGCTGCAGAGAACTCTTTCAGACTAGCTATAGATGTTTTTTTCAACTTAATATACAAGTGTCTTTTTAATCTCAGTAGTATCTCTTTTTAACACAGTACAGAATATGTTCTCAGAATGGATACCACTGGTCCCAGCATCTAAGGCTGGAATGGGTAGGCCTGAAATCTACTGGAGAGTGCAGGGCACTGAAGCCAGGTGGTCTGGGTGATAGTCTCCAAGTGACAGAGTTAGGGACAAAAAGCCAGAGACCATGCTCTGGCTTCACGGTCCTGACTGGGATGAAAAGGCAGAGGCTGGGAGAAGCAAGGGTTTGTCGGGGTCCAGAAGCCCAGAGGGTGTCAGCAGCTTTCCCCACCTATCTCACTCCCCTCTGAAGGCCAACCCAAGAAGCCAAGCAAGCCTTTGCCCTGCGGCTGCTTGTATCCTCCCCCCCACCCTTCCCACCTCACAGAGCACAATGGCTGCAGGGAGACAGGCAGGAGGGAGGAGGGAAGAGGGAGGAGGGAGGAATGGCTCTCCTTCAGTCTGCTTTTCCCACAGAAGGGCCAACCAGCTTCCTGCCTGGTGGCATGTAAATGAGAGCCCCTCCACCCCCACCCAGCCCTTGCCCCCCTCCGTTAGACAAGGTAGAGAAGAGCCTGGAACACACCAGCTATTTCCCCCCCCTCCCTCCTTTCTTTCTCTCTTGCCTTCCTTCCTTCACCCAGCCATAGGTCACATAAGGACCTGCCTTCCTTGGCCCACATCTCCCCATCTGGACCACACATGACAGACGTGGCTCTTTTGCGCCTGCCCCAGCTTAAACTGGGAACCTGCCCGAAATCCAGCCCAGAGCTCCCAGGAAGAAGACAGACACACAAGTAGTTTAGATCACCAAGAGCACTGCCTCCCCCACACCCCCCCCCCCCAGCAGAGTTTGGGGAGGGCCTGCGGTCTGTGTAGGCAGCTCATTGATCCACTCCTCTGAGAATTATTCTGTACTCATCACAAACCAAATGAGGCTGGCCCCAACCCAGGCAGGCAGGCAGGCAGGCGGGAAGGCGGCTCTGTGTGTGGAGAGGAGAAAATGAACCTGCCTGTTGTCATTGGAGAAAAAGAGGGAGCGAATGGTGTGTTCTACCCCTGCACGCTTAGCAGGGACAAGGCGCCGCTTGAATATTCTGCTGAATGTGGTATTTCTTTTAACCCTTACAGAGATTTTCAAACCACAGAATAAGGCTTTCCTGTCAAGCAACTGGTAAAGTCCCCCCATCCCTACACCGAGAGAGGCCACAGCTCTGAAGTGGATCCTGCCAGCAGGCCTGGGTGACACAGCCCTGTACACCAGGCTGAACGTACACAATGGCACCCGTGCGTAGCTCCATCGCCAAGGCAAAGGGGCTAGTCGGGGAAAAAGAAAAGTGTTTGGGGAGGAATGTGTCCTGGTGCCTGATTTGTTCCCACGCACTGCTTTGCCAACTATTTCACCTATATATATGTCCCCTGCTTCATCTATTGAGACTCAAAGCCAAGAGCAGACTTCCTAAAGTGGACATCCATCTGCTCTCTGAGACCGAATCCTCGACCCTGCAGAGGCGCCAAGAGCGGTAGACCTGAGCAGCCTCAGACCGACCTGTCGCCACCCCAGTCCACACAGTCCTGTAGAACACCCCGCCTTGTAATTGCTCTCGCCTGGCTTTGTTGCGGGGTTGTTATCTATCCCTTTCTATTTCAACTGCTTCTGCGCACGTGTCTCCCGATGAGTCAACCTCAAGCCTACGCTGGGGCGCTGACCACACTCCATGCCAGTCTAAACCCTGCTCAATCTAAAAGTCACACACACACACACACACACACACACACACACACACACACACACACACACACGAAGACCAGCAGCCTGGCAGGGCAGCGGGAAGCCGAGGGCAAACAAAAAGCCACCTTGGGGAAAGCGAGAGAAGGCTTTCTATCTACATTAGTCACTGCTCCTCTCGTCACCATCACCACAGGTACCGGGCAGCGGTGGTAGTCTTTGCCATGGCTAAGACATCTTCGCTGCTGTGACCCGGTGGGGCGTGGGGTATGCCCGCTTCTCTTGGAAAGGAGCAGTGCTTTCTGGAAGGGTCAGGGACACTGGACCAATATTGGTATGGAGTTTCAACTGAGCGAGTCAGTTCACCTGGAATCCGCTACTACCCGGCGGAGTCAGCTCTCAGATGGAAACGCCACAGGGGAAACCAGGAGCTGCGACCCTTCCACCCCGTGTGTCCGGGTGGAGTCCGCCTGGCAAGCGACCTCCATCGGGGAGTGGGGCTTCGAGCAGAAGTGGCGGAACCTCACCCCAGAGTTGCTCCCTTCCAGCTAACTAACTCTGCTCCCCTGCTGAGATGCCCCCCCAGGAGGTGGCGGGCACCGCAGCTCAGCTGGGAAGATTGGGGGCGGGGAAGGGGGCGGGAGGCGGGGAGGCGAGCAGGGATTTCCCACAGGGATTCGCGGGCGCCTTGAGTGCCTGAGCTCCCGGGTGCGCCCCGCAAGGGGTCCGCTGAGCGGGTTTGGCTGGACACCAGCCAGAGGCACAACCACGCTGAGCCAGCAGGGATGGTGTTGCTGCTAGTGGGCTCGCAACCACGCAGTCTCTTCTCCTGGAGATTGAGTTTAGGCAGGATCGGCCGGCACTCACCCCAGCCCACCCCTGCTCCAAAGCTCAGAAGGCGGCGAGATGGGTGTCCACCTCGCTCTTGCTGCCTCTGGAAGATTGTAGCCCCACATGCTCTCAGACTGATCCCCCCCAGGGTGCGGTCAATGGACTTGGCCCCCCTTGCTTGCCAGCCACTTGCAGGGTACCGGCTCGAAGCTTCTCTGATCCCCCGCGCGCAGCTCTAGCCTGCCGAGCCCAGAGTCCCGAGCATCAGACTGCGAGCGAGCTGGGAAAGGGAGGCGGCGCGCCACCGCTCTCCAGCGCATCCAGGCCCGGCAATGAAAGAGCCGAAGGTGCCGACTCTAGGAGCCCGGTGGCCCGAGGTATCCCTTCCCAGACCAGCTTCTCCCGGAGCTAAGGAGCTTGCACCGCAATGCAGCGGGCTCCGAGCTCTGAGTCGGAGATGTCCGGGGATCGTGATGTCTGGGAGCACCGGGCGCGGAGCATGGAGACTCTGCGAACCAGCGGCGGGTGCCCTGGGTCGGCCCGGGGCATACCTGTGGGTACCGCCCCAGCCCGGTGTCCCGTCTCCTCCCAGGTTCTGGGACATCCTTGCCCTCAGGCACCAGGATGCCTGACTAAGCCGAGCAACCAAAGGAGCCCCGAGAAGCGTGCGACACCCGGGAACTGGCAGCTGGCAGCCACCAAGTTGCGCCACGAAGGGTACGTTACCTTCCATCGCGGCCACTGCAGATGCCAGGAGGAGCAGCAGCAGGCAATCCAGGGCCATCGCCGGCCAGCGGCCCCCAGGCCGAGCCCGAGCCGAGACGCGCCGCGTCCCGGGGCGCCGCTGCGCTCCCGGCAGGTGGCTTCTCCGTGTCCTTTCTCGCTCTGGCCGGGACCGGACTCCCCGGAGCGCGGCGTGGGCGTGGGCGGGAGTGTGCGCGCGTGGGGCGGTGCGGGCGCGCGTGGATGTGGGTGTGCATGTGTGTGTGTGTGTTTATGGGAGAGGTGGGTGTGTGCGTGCGTGTGTGAGAGAGGGCGAGGGAGAGCGAGCCTGGGAGAGCGCGCGAGAGCGTGTGCGTCCTGGTGTCACATTGCGAGCTACAGCGGAGCCTACGGGAGGACAGAGCGGGCCAGACTGACGGGGGAGGGAGCGGGATCCCCCACCATCAGCTCTCTCTCCACCCCTAACACCTCCTGTCCAATCAAGGAATCAAACCTGCAAAATTCCCTCATCCAATCAGGCGCGAGCACCTCCTTACACTGGCATTGTTAGTTTAAGAAAAACTTTTGCTTGCAAGGCTGTGCGGGAGGGTTGGGAAGGCGCTAGGAGGGGACCGCGCTCCCCCTCGTGGTGCTATTGAAGAACTGCATCCTCGCACCCTAGCTCCCCAGGCTGGAAAGGAGGGGGCTCAGCCAAGAAGTCAATTGAGGTCCCTCAACTTTTACAGCCACCGCAGAGCCACTCCTGACTACTCCTATGCAGCGTGTCTCCTCTCAATAGCATTTTGCTGGTCAGTTTTGTTTATTGTTGAGTTTTGTCTGGTTTTATTCACTCAGAATTACCGGTGCTCTTTTAAGAGTTCACTCTTGGCATGCTTCTGTGGAGTGAGTGAGTGAATGTGTTTTCGAGCCTTTGTGGCTGCCACTCAGGGTTAGCCAGGACGCCTGGTGGGCTTCCTATCATATCCCTACCTGCATGTCTCCAGAAGGCTCTTCCCAGATGGGTCTCTGAGCATCCACTGTAGGGATGAGTCTTCCCAAAGAGTCTTGGTGGGAAGACCTGGGGTTACAGGACTATCTATGAAGAAACAGGCAGTCTGACAACTCGAAGGTCCCCAGAGTACGGAGCCAGAGAAAGACATCTTGGAGGTGGGTGGGAAGGACTGGGTTCTGCAGCCACAGGAGACCAGGGTTCTGGAAATAGGAGTGATTCTCCCACGGTCAGCCCTCAGGACAGTGCTCTGTTTTGCTGTCTGTTGATAGGGTCAGACTGTTTCAGAGAAGACACTGGCCTTGAGGCTTGCCAAAGGTTGTGTGGTAGAAGGTCCTTGCCTCCTCCCTCACCCTCAGACTTCCTACAGGGTTAGGGATGCCCCTGGATGTTGTTCAAATCTTAGATGGTCTTTTAATAAAAATTAAAAAAAAAACAGAGCCAGATATCAGGGTGAAAGCTGAAAGATCCAAGAAGCAGAACAGCCAGCCACTAGTTCTTATCTCTACGAAATCCTCAGCCTAATGAGAATGAACTAATGGACGACTGAAGAATCTCTAAAAGGCCACCAGGCTTCTGTCCCCTGTAACCCTGCTGCCACCTTAATCTTCCCTAAGCTAATCTTGATCTTATCTCTTTGTATTTCATCAATCCAGAGGCTCCCCACTTCTCCGGAAGAAAGACAGGACACTGGCATGACCTCCAGATTTTAGTATGAGATCCCTGTAACTCCATTCTTCTCCCAGTTTCTCCTCAACCCTCTCATGGCCTACAATGCTTGACTCTTCACTGCCTCCATACCAGACCTCAGCTAGTCCCGCATTCACCCACCTACTCAGGAAATATTTACTGAGTATTTATGACGCACCAGGCATACCCTGGAGCAGACTGGGGACATGATGGACAGGGAACTTATTAAACGGCAGAGGAATGACAATTAAAAAAAAAAAAGGCATTGGCATGCCGGGCTGCCAGAGAACTTGAGGATAACACAACAGCGAAGCTGCTGCGGGGTGATCAGGATGGAAACACCATGAATTTGTTGAGCACCATGTAGGATGTTTATTTACAAAACCGAAGTGAGCTGAGTTGAATTTCCAGCCCTCTATTTCTGCTCAAGCTCCACCTGTCAAGAAGCCTCGTCTGCGATCCCTCTCATTAACTCTTCCAGCGGCATCTCTGTGTGTACTCAATGCCTCTCCCTGATCCGGCTGCAGATAGAACTGGGCATTACCTACCCATGAAATGGCACACCTCGGAGGTCCCTTGGAGCAGGTCAAGTACAGGCATCGGAAAAGAACACTGCTACGTCTTTCAGCCTGTTCCCCGAATCAGCAGCTGAGCTCCCTGAAAACACCAGTCTCCCTGGCCTCACCCCTGTGGATTTTAAAACTGTGGGGAACAGGAGGATCCACAGACCCTCCAGTGGGATCTCATAGCCCTGCCTCCCTCTATACAGTAGGACTTGGGCTAAGAGTTTCAAATTGTGCCGGAGCTTCCTCTGGAGACAGCTTGGAGGTGATACACCAGAGTAGCCCAGGGACAGGGCTTCCATCCACATCACTTTGGTTTTATGTGGCACCTGCGTTGGAAATTCCTTCCTGTTAGAAGGAAATGTTCTACAGCTGGAAGTAGGAAGGTGGAGGCAGGTAATAAGAAAGGGTTGGATTGCTAGGGGTGGTAATATCAACGCAAAGGACTATGGGAACAGTTTCTGTGACTTCTAGAACCTGCTGATGCTTTTGGTGAGAAGAACCTCAGTTTGTGGCTGCCTGCTAATTTCCCTTATAATTCAAGAAACTTGACTTTCCTGATCATGTTAATCACTGTTGTTGTTTGTTTGTTGTTTTGTTTTGTTTTTATTGTTTTTGTTGTTTATTTTCCTGTAGAGTGCACTGGTTTTTCTCTTGCAATGAGTTATACCTCGAACAGCATGGCTGGCATGAAAGTCCACATATGGGGACATGTTTTACCCCTGTGTCACACCTTGGCTGTGTTTTCCTTCTCTGCTGTCAAGTGCTCGCTTGTTCTCTTGATTAATATCTGGGCTATTTGATATCACTAAATCACTCCTTCAGAGTGACAGATGTGCACTACCAAGGCCAGGAGCTGAGGGCTCTCAGGTACCCAAGAAGGGACTGAACCCTTTCAGTGAGACTCAGAGGCCCTTCTGGCTAGAAGGCTTGGAAGAACCCAACCGGTTCACTGCTCACAACTAAACAGTTTGGGGTCTCATGGTTGTAAAGTGCTTTCTGGTGAGAGCAGTTGCATAATCTTTGTCACAAAACTCCCTTGTTAGAAAGTGCCTGATCTGCCCCCAATTTACACCCTTTTGCTAACATGCTCAACCACGTCTTCAAGCCATCTGTTAGCTTAGAGAAGGACAAAGCTAACTACCTGAGAAGACCACCTGTGTGCTTATATGTGCAAAGGTATTGTTACTCGCATATCCTGTCTTTTCCTTTTAAAATGTATCTCCTCATAAATTAATGCTTTTGTTACATACTCTGTGACCCCGGCTACCTTTAATTAGATTCTTAAGCTGCAAGACGCATTCTTCATTAATTCTTTTCAGAGAGGCATGTGGACCCTTCAGGATCCATTTGAGTGGATGATAGACAAATAATGAAAAACTTCCTCTGCCCTCTTTGTCCATTCTGCATTCACTCAGCAGCAGTTCTACACCAGTGTCTTGTAGAGTGTTGGGGAGACCCAGTGATGCCTGGAACCCAGTCTCTTTCTTTAGGATCCCTAGGACCCTCCATCTTCCTGGAAAGAGAGGTAAAGGACCAAAGTGTGCCCTGCTTCCTACCCACATGGCCTCTGGAGAGTGGCTTTCAGCCATCTGCTTCTTCTGTCTCAGGGCAAATTTCCCGGCAGATACAGATGCATGTGAGGAATTTACATAACAAGGTAACAAACACTGACAGGCAACCACATTGCCAGGATGTGGAAGGAACTGACAACACTTTCAAGGTAGATGAAGTGGGATTGAGGAAAAAAATGATCAAGCGCATGTATGCCATATGTCAAATTCTCTTCCTTAAAAACAAGCTGCTTTAAAGATGTGTGTGTGTGTGTGTGTGTGTGTGTGTGTGTGTGTGTGTGTTCTTTGAGAATTTCGTACAATGTGTTCTGATCATGTTTATTCACCTTCCCCTAATTCCTTCCAGACCTACTCTCCACTTCCCTTCCCACCAACTTTGTGTTCCTATTTATTTAGTTAGTTTTATTTTTTTATTTAGCCATCAAGCCCAGTTTGTGCTACCCACATAGTCTTGTATATGTGACCTTCAACTGGAGCATGGTCAACTTATCAAGGGCTACACTCTCCGATAAGAGGACATAAACTGACTCCCTCTCTCCCAGCAGCTGTTAAAATCATCTTCAGCTAAGAGTGAATGAGACTTTGTGCCCACCTTCCTTTTCCATGCTAGGATTTGGTCTGGCTTGGGCTTGCACAGGTCTTGAGAATGCTCTCATAACTGCTGTGAGTTCGTGGACATGCAGCTACCTTGCTGTGTCACTGTTTTCTTATAGTCGTCCGCCACCCCACTGTGTAGTAGTGGCATGAGCATCATGGGTGTAACTAATAACACTCTGCTTCTGATTGGATCTAAGTCCTACCCTACATGATGAAACCTATGCTTGGCACCATTACCCAACCAAGAACCTACAGCTAGACAGATTATAAGCCCCAGGAGAGAATATTATTATATTCTATATATTACTATTATTTGGTAAATGGACATAGTATTTAAACTTATAACTCATTGTTATATCCATAGATTAACACTCAGTATCTTCTTATTCCAAAGAAAACCTTTAAAATGAGAGAGAAAACTGGGCAGGTGAACTAGCTCAGGAAGACACAGTTCATTTCTGAATCAAATAACAGTGAATTGACCGGAGTAGACACAGTAGTAATGATTGTGCATCTTATTAACTAGCTTTATCCTGTGACACACATTAGGTCAGAGTACCAGAGGGGTAGGATGGAGGGTGGAGGAAGCTCAGTAGAGCACACTCGCCTCTGTGAAGTAGCTGACAGGTGAACACTACTGGCCCTCCAACCATAGGCCTACATCAAGCCAGTAAGCAGACTGAGGAATGGAGGTCAACCCACTCATCCTGCCTCACAGAATCCACTCCAAAGTAGTGACTTCCTCCTTGAGGAAAGGAAGAGGGCTGAGGAAGGATGGGAGAACAAGAGCAGCACCTTAAGACCCAAGTTTGGGGATTCCCACTGAAGTAGATGCTCTGTGAACTCTAGAGAAACCTCCAGGGAACTTCTTGACACTCAGAAGACATAAACTCCAAAGGTAAGAGAGCGAGATAACAGGAAAGGGTAGCAACAGAGCCGGCGGGGGAGCCCCCTTGGTCATGAAATAGATCAAGAGATAGAGAAGGGTTTTAAGGGGACAGAATTCATTTCCATATGGACATCGCAGTAAGAGCAGATGTGTTGCTGCTGAGCATTGACTGGATGATGCGGAAAAGCCTTCCTAGGAAGGCCCACAAAGAAGGCAGAAAAGGGCAACATTAAGAGAGAATACAAAACACCCGGGGAACAGAAAAGGGAGAACCAACATGTAAAACTGAACTAGCCGCTTGCAAGAAGGTGGAGAGTTTCAGGGGTCCTGGAACAATTCCAGTTAGGAACAGTTAGAAGTTCCTAAAAGAGGCACCTATGCAAAAACCATGAAAACTGACACAACTGTAAAAGAATATAACTTTTCTTTGCTGAGTAGCAATGTGATAGTCACATCTAGGTGTTTTTGAACCACGTTGAGTACTTAGCAAAAATTTCATTACGTATGTTTATTTATTTAGGGGAGGGAATACATGTCACAACACGCATATGGAGATCAGAGAACAACTTGCCTTGGACAGTTATCTCCTCCCACCATGTAGGTCCTGGGAACAGAAGTCAGGTTGTCAAGCTTGGTGGCCAGTGCCTTTACTCTCTGAACCAGCATTCCAGATTCCATACAGCTATAAAGAAATCTTACACCTACCCAAGGACAAATACACACACAAACACAATCACAATCAGACGGACTGTTTAGAAAATGAAGGAAAGCATATCTGTTACTTACAGTAGCATAAATACTAGTTTCAGAACAGTAAATTCAAAGAAAATAAGAGCATTTGTGTGATTGGGGCTATGTTGTTTTGTTTTAGGAGTGAAAATTGATGTTATAGAAAGAGTGTGCCCAGCAAACTGAAGGCAACAAACACTTTTTAGTTATGTTTCAGGTGTCAGAAAATGTGTAAGTGTTTAGAAAAATAAATGCCTGAAGATTTATTTCAGTTGATAAAGAGAGGAAGTTTGGAGTTGTACATTAGAAAACTGCTTGTACACTAGTTTTAGCTTTTCATTCATCCTGTGGAGCTGCAATGTTACACTCTTTGACCTGAATCTCTTTCCTTCTTGCCCCAACAGTATCCGCCATTTTAACTGTTCTATGTATTTTTTTTAACTTTCTATTCCATATACAAGCAAGATCATGCAATAGTCTCCCTCCCCTAAATCTGGTTTTTTTTTTTCACTTAATATCCTCTGGGTTTATTTATTCTGTAACAAGTAGCAAAATCTCCTTTTCCAAGGCTGAACAATAATTCATTATATATAAACATAATTTCATTATTATTAGTTGATGGACATGAGTTGTTTTAACATCTTTCCTATTACCAATGATGCTGTGTGAGCACCAGAGTGCAGACATCTCTGTAAGGTGCAGCTTTCATTTCCCCTGAGTATAAAACCAGAAGAGGGATTCTAGCTGATGTTGTGGTTTTATTTTTAGACATTTGAGGAACCTCTTTTCTGCTGTTCCTACCATCACTTGCTGTCTCTTGTCCTTCTTTTGGACAGCACCCGTTACTGCATGAGGTGATACCTCAATTGTCCCATCGTGGATTTGATTCTCATCTCCTTACTGGTAACTTGAGTATCTTTTCACTCACTAGCCATTTGGGGGTGGGGAATAAGCAAATGTGGGGACATGTGAACCTGTGTGGAGGCACTCTCCACCTTCTCTTTTGATGTATATGAGAGACACAGGGTTCCTCACAGAACCTGGTGCTCGCTGAATCATCTTTACTAACTGGCCAGGGAGCCCCAAGGATCCCCTTCTCTCTGCCTCTCCAGTGCTGGGATTACAGGTACGTACCACTGGACTCTGTTTCGTTGTTGTTGTTTTGGTTTGGTTTGATTGGTTGATTGGTTTGTCTGTTTAATGGAGGTTCTGTGGCTCAAACTCAACATACTTTTATAACAAGCTTTTCACCAACTGAACCATCTTCCCAGTCCTTGCTGGCCATTCTTATGTCTTCCATGAAGAAAATGACTACTCAGCTCATGCCCCCTTGTTTAGTTGAGGGGTATCTTTTGGTTCTGTTTGCTTGCCACAGAGTTGGGTAAGCCCCTTGCCTACTGTGAAAAGTAACCATTTTATTAACACTCAGTTTGTGAATCTTTTCTTCTAGTCTCTGGGCCACCTTTTCACTGTGTTCTTTTCTTTTCTGTGCAAAACTCTTTAGTTTGTTCTCATTCCAGATATTTGTTTTTGCTTCAGTTGACTGAGGAATTCATTGCCAAGATCATCACTGCCAAGGAGTTGTTTTTTACCCTGTTTTCTTTAGAGTTCCAGGTCTACATTTGGGATGGTAATTCATTTCAAGCTAAATTTTATGTGGTGTAAAAAAAGGTTCCCGATTCACGTACTTGCATGTGTAGAACCCATTTTCTGAGCACCACTTATTAAAGAAATCCCATAGTTGCTTTCTTAGTGTGTCTGTCCACCCTGAGAAGCCCATACTCACACGAGCTTATGTCTAAATGTCCTGCTCTGTTTTGTCGGTCTCTGTGCATGTGTTGATACACTAAACCACAAGCTAGTCCTCAGCCATACTGTTTCAATCACTATAAATTGTCAGGCAATTTGAAACCAGGAAATATGGTGCTTCTGACTTCCTTCTGTTTTGCTAAAGATTGCCTCAGATATCTTGGGCCTTTTGTGGTTCCATACACATTTAAGAATCTTTTTTTCTCTCCTATTTCCATGATGAATTTGGGGTGGAATCTTGACAGAGCGTATGCTAGAGCTATATATTGCTTTGGATATTATGTATATTGCAGCATTATTCATTCTTTCAATCTGTGAATATAGGCTATTTCTCCATATATTTGTGTCTTCTTTGGTTTCTTTTATTAGCATTTATAGTCTTCAGTGCATAGATCTTTCATCTCTAGAGTTGAATTGATTCCCAAGTGTTTTATTCTTAATTGTTAATGGGAGTCTTTTCTCTATTTATTTTCCAGGTTGGTTGTTATTGATGTGAAGAAAGACCAGTTGACTGTTGTGTTGATTTTGTGTCCTCTTAAACTGCAATAAAATGTCTCAAATCAAAAAATAATATATATATATATATATATATATACACATATACACTTAAAATTCTAATTACTGAAACCTAACTCTGTGTGTTCAGATTTCTTGAAATCAAGACCAGAGAAAGCAAAGGAAGGGGGTGTTGACCAAGCAACCTGAGGTCCCTGCTACACTCAGGGAGGACTCAGAAATGTTTTCACTTGAGCATCTGGCAAACACTGTAATTGCTTTAAAAGGTAAATATTGTTTAAAATTTAAACGTGGTTTTCAAAAGGTTTCTACAAATATACCGTAAAAAAGTAGAGAAACACTTTTGAAAATATTGGAGACAATAAAAGCAAAATGTCACCCTTTTGTTAAAAGAAGAATTGAACAAAAGCATAAATAA